>JBBBDQ010001026.1:1850000-1877500 GCA_037127315.1 Ascarosepion bandense | reverse complement strand
TCTGTAGATTTTTTTCTTTTTCTCCTTCCATTTTTTCCAAATCTTTGAAATGTATTTATTTGTTTGTTTGGAATTCCTTCTCCAAAACAATACAATGATTTATATGCCATTTTTTACAAACGAGCTTAACAGCAAGGAACATTTACTCAATTGTGAAAAAAAAGTCGAATTCACGATTCATTAATGGAACTTTTAAAAGATCTCTTTCTTTCTCTTTCTCTTTTTCCCGTCTGTTTCTCTTTTACACTAGCCGTCTCCCTCTTCACTCTCTCTTTCTTATTTCTCTTTTCCCTCTTGATTCTCTGTCTCTTTCCTTATCTCCCTAAAACTGCCGGGTTTTTTATTCTCTCTCTCTCTCTCTCTCTCTCTCTCTCTCTCTCTCTCTTAATTCTAGCATTCATCTGTTTATTTATATTCTCTGTTTACTTTTCTCACATAAGCATTCACGTTTTCCTCCTCCTCTCTCTCTCTTCCTCTTCTCTAAATCTCTCTCTCTTTTCTCTTTCATTTTTCTTTCCCTATCCTTTTTCTCTAACTCATATTCACTTACATTCCCCCTCTCTATTCTCTTTCCCGCTCTCTCTTCTGCATGTTTGTTGTTTTTTCTTTTTCTTTTCCGATCTCTCCTTTTTCCAGTTCTGACTCTAATCTCTCTCTCTCTCTCTCTCTTTCTATCTCTTCTCTCTCCCTCCTCTTCCCCTTTCTTCTCTGTACACCTTTTTTATCGCTCTCTCCCACCACTTTCTTAACTCTCTACAATCTATCTATATCTCTCTTTTCCCTCGCTCTCTTCCTCCTCTCTCTTTCTCTCCTATCTTCTGTTCTCCTCCTCTTCTTTTTTCTTTCTCTCCTCACTTTCTTAACTCTCTCTCCCTCTCTACGCTCTCTCTACATCTCTCTTCTCTCACTTCTTCTTCTTCCTCTTCTTTCTCTTTGTCTCTCTTTCTCCTACAACTTCTTTCTTACTCTTTCTCACCTCACTTTCTTAACTCACTCTTTTTTCTACCCATTCTCTCTCTGCACTCTCTCTGTATCTCTCTTCTCTCTTCTCCCTCTCCTCACTTGCACCTCCATATTCCTTTCTTCTCTCTGCAACTTCTTATTTCTTTCTATTCTTTTAATTCTCTTAACTCTTTCTTCTGATTCTCTCTCTCTCTCTCTCTCTCTCTCTCTCTCTCTCTATCTATATATATATATATATATATATATATATCGCGCGCTTTTCTTTCTGCTTTCTCGTCTCTCTTATACTTCTCGGAAACGGAAAGAAAGGAAAAAGTTGGGCAAAGTCTAACGAATCACTAATTCTTCGTTCATTTTGTTCAATCGTAATATTTCTAAGCATCATCTGTCCAAAATTCTGCTATGAGTCAATGCCATTATTCCACGATCCGTTCGGACAAATATTCCTATTCTTATGAGAATATTAGACAACCTCCCCTCAAAAAAAAAAAAAAAAAAAAACTCGAGCAACGATGATCAATATTACTAAACTAAAACAAGATGACCCACAGTTTCCTGTCATGAGGATCATTTTACAAATAACCTTCCAATCTATTCCTCCCCTTCTTCCTTTTTCATTGTCAACAGAAATACTCAAACACCAACCATGCCATCGCTATCATTACGCTATAGGATGTGCGTTGTGGTGCAGTGGATATTGGTTCGGAACAAGAAATCGGTGAAACGAGTTCGAATTCCAGTTGCAATTCATTGCATTTACTTACGCGCAAATACCCTTGGGAAAGGTATTAATCCGTCTCTTCCCTCCAGTTATGGGATAAATAACAGGACAGATTGGGTTCTATAGCCTTGGTCGGCAACCAGTCTACCGCAGAAAGCAATGGCAACCTACTGCGGGATAATCTTCTGCCAAGTCAGTCATGTCTCTTTCGAGACATGATCGCCCAAGTGTGTTTCACGTATGGCACTTAACTGAATAAATATAATAGTTGGAAACATGAATAAGGCTTCTACTGGTCATAAAGTAGGGATCAGTTTTCTATTGTTATGAAGTAATAAACTGATCCCCCACTAATTACTACTTAATGATATAATACATATCTTCCCCCTCTAGCTATGAGTCAAAATAACATAAGAGATTGGGTTCTATAGCCTTGGCTGGCAACCAGTCTACCGCAGAAAGCAATGGCAACCTACTGCGGGATAATCTTCTGCCCAGTCAGTCATGTCTCTTTCGAGACATGATCGCCCAAGCGTGTTTCACGTATGGCACTTAACTAAGTTCTTACGGCTATGCTAACAGAGTACCCGTAAAAAATGAAGGAATTATTTACGTATGAATTGGCATTTTTTACAAATGACCTAAGTATCCCTTTCAGCTAATTCTGACCATTAGTAGTATTTATTGTAACAACTACCCGTACATCTTAAACACCTATTGAAACTCAAACTCTCCTTAGATCTTCAGTGGATCTCATATATCTATGTACCACCAAAGAAACACTAAAATAATTAGTATCCATGATGAAAAAATGCTCCAAGCCTAATAAATACAATGTGTTATCATCAAAATCTATTATTATTAAAAAGAAAACCAAATAACTTTTTTGTTATTAAATTATATTATTTGATGCTTTTTAGAATACTGAATAAAGATCAATGTTAATTTTTTTTTCTTTTATCAAACAGGAACTACAGTCAATAAAATCTACTCCGAATCGTAAAATAAAAAAGGCAGTAAAACTCTGACATTATTTAATTAGAAAAATCTTTTAATTGCTATAATGAATAACATATTAAGCATACTTGTCTTAAGAAAAAAATTTTTGATGAATAATGAATTTCTAGAAGAATTGTTTTCATTTTTTAAAATTAATTTTAAACTTTAGATATCATAAATTTGTACCCATCTTTAGGTCATGACCATAAAGCACCCCCCCACAAAAAAACTGGGAAGAGTTGGTTTCATCCTTCACACTCAGTTAGTTAAGTGCCATACGTGATACACGCATGGGCGAACATGTCTCAAAAGCGACATGACTGACTGGGCAGAAGATTATCCCGCAGTAGGTTGCCATTGCTTTCTGCGGTAGACTGGTTGCCGACCAAGGCTATAGAACCCAATCTGTCCTATTATTTTGACGCATAACTAGAGGGGGAAGAGATGTATTATATCATTAAGTAATAATTAATGGGGGATCAATTTATTACTTCATAACAATAGAAAACTGATCCCCCATGTTATGACCAGTAGAAGCCTAAATACTGTGTTCAACTATTTTATTCAGTCAGTCAGTTAAGTGCCATACGTGATACACGCTTTGGGCGATCATGTCTCGAAAGAGACATGACTGACTGGGCAGAAGATTATCCCGCAGTAGGTTGCCATTGCTTTCTGCGGTAGACTGGTTGCCAGCCAAGGCTATTGATCCCAATCTGTCCTATTATTTAACCCATAACTGGAAGGAAGAGACGAATTAATACCTTTCCCAAGGGTATTTGCGCGTAAGTGAATGCAATGAATTCACTTACCTTAATATATACAGCCCACATGATCTAAAGATTGCTTAAGCATGAAACTGACAATCACTATGCAGTGTTGATTCCTATGTACACACTACAAATGACGTAAGTGTCGCTCTCGGGTAATTCTGACCAGGAGTAGTATTTATTGTAACAACTCCCCTGTACATCTAACATCATCAGATTCTGCAAGAAGAAATAGAAAAGTTGAGGATGAGGATCGAAAAGTCTCTCAAATTATCTGTGGCGAAAGAAGAGAGTTACCTCGTCCAGCAAAGCGTGCAGGTCCAGAATTTAGGTGAGCGTTGCCAAGAAGGTAGAGAAAGAAACACGGCTGCCTCTCTAGAGACTAGACGTGACAAAAAGAGGTTCGAGGAGATATGTTCCATCTATGTGAGTGGTTACTCGTGCTGATTGGCTTGACCAGCCACTTAGAAACCAACCAATAAAAAACGACCTGATGCGATATAACACAGCATCGCCCAAGACTGGGGGCGGGGTAGAAAAAGATCTGACGGTGGAGTGAGTGTGATTCGAAATCGGAACTTAGAGACATTCTTTTTGCGACTGTCACTGTATCTCTATCTTTCTCTCTCTATTACAAACATGCACACACATACATACATACATGCACACAATATTGGTAAAGAATTTTTTTTGGTATCTTGTACTCCCCATTCATTCAATTTTATGAAATTTAGACAAATTCTACTTTTTTTTCTCTCTTTTTTTTTTTTTTTTGTAGTCCTTAATGTTTAAATAATTATTAAGTCAAGTCCTTGAATAATATAAATCATCAATTTTATTTATTTATTTATTTTGTGGGCTGACCTGAAGGAGACTACCACCACCTTTAAATTTGTTATTTTTCATTTTTTTTTTTTACTTTTTTCAGTGCAGGCTTATCGATTATTAGATAAAGTTTCGATTATCAAAAAGAAATTTGGAATAATTTTAATATTTAAACAATTTTAGTGGGGGCTATGTTTCTCATACAACGTTATAGTAAATCGATCCTTCATTTTGGAACGACTCGCGTTGGGGTCGCTTTGTATTGTTTTTTTGGGACGAGTTGTTGCTTTTGTTTTTGTCTTTTTCAAGTTTTCATCAGTTCTTACGATGGCATCTTCCTCGGAAACTCTAAAAATGGTTTATTCAAAAATTTCGCAAAGGATTCAGTTGTTGAATATGCGCAAGCAAAAAAGTTAATTGCACAGGATCGATTTTACTATACAGTTGTATGAAAAACTAAGCCTCCCACTAAAATTGTTTAAATATTGAAATTATTTCAAATTTCCCTTCCGTTAGGGCTATTGGAGAAACTTCACTTTTCAGCCACATTGTTGTCTTTGGAGGATGTGCGTTGTGGCACAGTGGATATCGACTCGAAACGCCAAATCGTGAAGTCGAGTTCGAATTCCAGTTGAATTCGCTGCATTCATTTACGACAAAATTTTCATTTGTCATCCATCCTCCGCTTGAGAAAAGAAGCATAGTTTTAGAAACCCAAACCTTAACAGAAAACAAAGGATAACCCTCTACTCCTGATCAAAAGACTGCAGAGGAGTGTAAACTAGAAATTTGGTGAATCTATACGTGTGTGAGGTTGCATTTCTTAAATGAGACACTTGAAACTTGTTTGTTACGATGGGCCTTGTAGCCTATTGGTTAAGGCACACTTGTCTTAAAAAGGGTTTTACTTAATTAAAAGTTGGAATACAGATATTGCAGTTAAGAGGCGCATTTTATTTAGTAAGACTTCTCGATCTCTAGTCATGTAGATATTAACTTTACTATAAAAAAGGACATCTGTTTAAGTACATGTACCCAGTTAGTGGATGTGCGATGTGGTGCACTGGATATCGGCTCGGAACGAGAAGTCGGGGAGCCGAGTTCGAATTCCAGCCGAATTCATTGCATTCACTTATGCGCAAATACCCTTGTGAAAGGTATTAATCAGTCTATTCCTTCAAGTTATGGGTTAAATAACAGGACAGATTGGGTTCTATAGCCTTGGTCGGCAACCAGTCTACCGCAGAAAGTAATGGCAACCTATTATAGGAAAATCTTCTGCCTCGTCAGTCATATTTCTTTTGAGACATGATCACCCAAGCATGTCTTGCCTATGGCACTTAAGAACTGATACTGTATTATCCTAGATGTACGTTTGTGGAAGACTCAGAAATTATCAGTTTTTGCATTTGCGAACTTTTTAATTAAAACTGAATTCGTTAAGTCAAAATAAGATTAGATGAATGACTAATGCACTGAGTGTATTGTTTCATAAAAGATGTCTTTTGTGTTCATATAACTCTAATTTAAATTCCTGTGTATTTCAGCCGTGTAAGTTTCTGTCTATACTTCTTTATATGAGGCATTGTATCTATTAACACGATTCGCATTATTTGAACTGTTTTCCTCATCTTTATTGCCATTTTCACATTTTGGCCATTGTATGCTTTGTCCTTCTTCAGGTGATGCATGTTTGACTTTCGAAACGGATCTTTTTATTCCACAGGGGTATGTTGTTCTAGTTTTGCATGCCAGGCCTTTTTGGGATTTTTCGGTTTCAAGACACATGGCCTGGTGGATAAAAAAGTTGATGTCATTCAAAAAGCGACTTGACTCAGAGTTGTGAATTCAATTCCTGGCCACAGCAGAAGGAACAAAATCTTGAAGAGATACCCAGAAATGGCATGTGGAATTAGAACTGTCTACCCTGTGGACTATGTAAAGGGTTAGGTTCGACATTCAAGCGTATATCACCTGAGGAGGTTTGGGTTGTTCAACGGCCGAAATGTGAATACAACAATAAAGATGAGAACAACGATCCAAATGATGAATATGTATTTTAACTTTTTTTATATATATTAATCTATACCGTAAATTTTTGTTTTAGATTAGTTTGTTTTAAATTATCTTCTCTGTTTTTTCTACAAGTATTTTCATAGGAACTTCTCTGGTGAGGTTTTTTTTCCTTGGTACTCCAAACATATATTTACTTGTTCTACACTTTTACTGTCAATATATATATATATATGACAAGCCGTTGTGTGAAACCGCGGTAGGTTTTGGCGATCTTGTGATTTGTTTACGTGTCTTTGCTCTACATTGCTTCCTCTTTGTTATTCCACTTTGGTTAGTTCTGTATCGAGCACTTTTTCTTTCTTTGTGGTTGGTTCCGTTTGGGTTTTTTTTCTTTTCTGCGGGGTATTATATGCATTGCCTGTATTCCGCAGTTTTCTTTTTTTTTCCCCTCTTGTCCAACGCCTTATAGCGACGGACAGTAACGGAGTTAGATTCTGTCTGTTATTTGTTGTCCTCAAAGTTTATTTCCGTATAATTTTAGGATTTAGATACTTACAGAGTCGGTCTTGTTATTATATATATATATATATATATATATATATATATATATATATATATAGTGGCAGTGGAATGCCTTGCTTGGGGTGAAATGATTAAAAAAAATAAAATACAAAGAAATTAAAAATAGCAACTAAAGTTAAAATAAAAGAAATAAGAATAAAATAAAATTAATAATAGTTAGCAATGTATATATTACCTTGAATGGCAAAGATATGATTGTCAAATATAACTGGCCCTTGATGGTGGCGGCAGGGTGCAACATCAAAGGCAGAAACACAGGCAATAGCCAGTTTCAAAAGTTATAGGCAGCGAAAATGATTGACAGATGTATCTGGCCATAGATGATGTCAATTAAGTGACAACCTGAAAAAGCAAAGATGCATAGGAATTTTTGGGTTATATAAGTCTGGAGTTTTTGGCTGAAGAAGCGAGAGAAGGAGAAGAGAGATCCATGGTAGCTGAAGAAGTAGATGCCAGCTAATGACTCCCCGACAGCTCCCTCGTATGTGCGTGATCTTTCTTCGGCTACTTTCCTACTCCACTCAACTGTCACTGACGAAGAATAAAAATATAAGATTATATTTTTATGTAGATGTGTTCCTTGTCTGTTGAAATGATCATTGTTTTCTGAGCATCAGTGGCATTTCTGTTTTGCTTGGGGTAAAATGATTAAAAAAAAAAGTATTATATCAAATTGTAATTTGAAGTATTGTCAACCATTATTATTTTCTGTCTAGTATTTCTTTTATTTTAATTGTTTTTCTCATAGCCCAGAAAGTAAAGCAGTTAGCATTGTGAAACAAAGTTGGTCATGCAAGTTAGTCTTGCAAAAAGTTTATTCCTTACTCCTTGTCTCTGCTGTTTACAGATGGCTATAAACTTAGTCACTCGTCAAAAACTACTGATGATGTTTAAAATATGCCTCCTTTCAGTAAATAAGAATTCTTATGAATCAAATATTGATTACCTAAAATTATGTAATGTGTTACAGGCACATTATTTTTTTTTTTGTATCCAATGTTCCAAAAGTTCACAAATGATTTTGATAACTTTAAAAAAATGAAATACTAAAAATTCACTACAATAAACAAGTGTTTTTATCAGTGTCCCTTTGGCTTTTTCTATATATGTGCAAAAGTTTTCAGTATTTTCAAAAACTATAGGCTGATGCACAGTAAAAAAAAATGTTTCAAAAAAAGTATACCAGGCACATACATCACAGCCAAATGTTTGCAATATGGATACTACTACATCATTATTGCAAACAAAAACTGTATAATATGACATTTTTTATTGAATTTTAATGTGTTATGCAACTTCTATTCCTTTCATCAGCAAAAGATTTAAATTGGTTTAATTTTTAAGTTCAAATGTCACAATACAATGCAGAACTCTCTTAGAATTTTAAATTGTCTTCTCTGAGAATTTTGAATTATTTCCATTGTCTGTATTGCATTTAGAAAATTAACTCAATGTAAACCTTAGGTTCATGAAGGTTATCAGTCAATTAAGTGCCATACGTGAAACACGCTTGGGTGATCATGTCTCGAAAGAGACATGACTGACTGGGCAGAAATTAATCCTGCATTAGGTTGCCATTGCTTTCTGCAGTAGACTGGTTTCCAGTCAAGGCTATAGAACCCGATCTGACCTGTTATTTAGCCCATAACTGGAGGGAGGAGACGGATTGGTACCTTTCCCAAGGGTATTTGCGCGTAAGTGAATGCAGTGAATTCTACCGGAATTCTAACTCGGTTCCCCGATTTCTCGTTCCAAGCTGATATCCACTCCGCCACAATGCGCATCCCACAATGCAATGTAAACCTTAGGCTCATGAAGGTTATAGTAATCCCAAAATATGTACGAAGATTGAGAAAAATAAAATCATATCAGTTTCTGTCTATAATTATAGTGTGTCACTCATTATTATTGAGCGTGAGAGAAGCACACTTACAAAGTGACACTTAAGTACAAATATACAAAGCCAAATATACCAAGCATGACCTTTCGTTTGATAAGGGTAGATAGACTAAACTATCGCTCGGTTCACACCCCACCCACGTTTATTGAACAGGTTAAGAGGCTCATCCCTTGTTCCCTGTTTAGGATGCGGTTTCCGGTTTTCTCTTTTCCAATCTTTCACTATTTTATTTTTTTAAATTGGAGTAGATAGACCAAAGTATCGCCCGGTTCACACTCTACCCACATCTATTGAACAGGTGAAGAGGCCCATCCCTTGTTCCCTGTTTAGGATGCGGTTTCCGGCTTTCTTTTTTTCCAACTTTCACTATTTTATTTTTTTCAATTGGAGTAGATAGACTAAACTATCGCCCGGTTCACACTCCACCCACGTCTATTGAACAGGTTAAGAGACTCATCCCTTGTTCCCTGTTTAGGATGTGGTTTCCGGTTTTCTCTTTTCCAATCTTTTCAATATTTTATTTTTTTCAATTGAAGTAGATAGACTAAACTAACGCCCGGTTCACACTCCACCCATATCTATTGAACAGGTTATGTGGCTCATCCCTTGTTCTCTGTTTAGGATGTGGTTTCCGGCTTTCTCTTTTCCAATCTTTTCACTCTTATGTAGACCCTTGCGCTTCAGTGGTGTCACCGCTTTGCTCGGGGTGATATGATTAAAAAAAAATTATTTGAATAGTAAGTTGTAGCTATATCCAATTTATTTGAATGTTAAGTTGTAGCTATATAGAATTTATTTGAATGGTAAATTGACAACTTATTTGAATAGTAAAGTGTAGCTATATCCAAACTATATCAATGGCAACTTGTAGCTATATCCAATCTATGTGAATGTTATGTTATAGCTATATCCAGTTTACTTGCATGGTAAGTTGTAGTTATATCCAATCTATGTCAATGGCAAGTTGTAGCTATATCCAATCTATGTGAATGTTAAGTTTTAGCTATATCCAATTTATTTGAATAGTAAGTTGTAGCTATATAGAATTTATCTGAATGGTAAATTGTAAGTATGTAGAATTTATTTGAATGGTAAGTTGACAATTTATTTAAATGTTAAGTTGTAGCTATATCCAACCTATGTGAATGTGAAGTTATAGCTATATCCAATTTATTTGAATGGTAAATTGTAGCTAGGTTTTGTTGTCGATGAAATTGTATAACATTAATTATTCTAAAGCAATATTTTTTATGATAGTTATCAACATAAAGTGGTCCACACCTTGGAGCGTAATTCAACTAAAAATATCCGTCCAGAATTTATAAAAGCCAGTGTGATACGTTTCGTTTTTAAGAGTATTCTCTATAAATTACACGAATATTTCTTTTGTATTTAACTCGCATTTTTAACTTTCTTAAAGTCTAAACAGATAATACAACAAAGACTTTGCTAATGTCTTTGTATCTCCAATGTTATGATGCTAATGTTTAAGTCAACGGTCCCCATGCAGGAACATCTGGCATTCATTGGCCAAACATTTAGTGTTATAAAATCTTTATTTTAAAACACTTTTCAAGAAAACAAATTTCTAATGTATTACTCTTTTTAGTTTTAATACCGGTTTTTATCCTAAACCTTTGTTTCAGATCGTGTGGAAAGGCATAATCACTTAATAAAAATACGTCAAATTTGACAAGTCTTTTATAACTATTCTTATATTAGAGTTTGAGTTTGAACTTTGTTTAACGCCATATCAACACCTCTGTGGGTTATTTAATGCCAAAAATATTGGGGTTTTAAGATATTTTTTAATGTTCGGTTATAGTGAGGAGGTTGATTTAGTCAGATTTTGATGAAAATCTTTTGTTTTTTTTATTTTTTTTATTTTAGAAAACAGAAAATGTATTCAAAATTGTTTTGCTGAGAATAACTTTTCTTTCCTTCAAAAATGTTTTGTTGGTAATATTTTTCCTTCAAAATGTATATTTTTCTATAAAAATCGAATTTTATGTATATATTTATGAACGTATATTTATATACTTTCAAAGTGTTTTGACCCCAGTTTGGTGGGGTTAGCTAAGAACAACAACAATTAAGAGGTGGTTCCATGCTCCTCACAACCTCCTAATCAGAGGCCTTGCTGCCGGATGCAGTTTATCGTCATGCCCATGGCCTCTTATATTCGAGTTATCACAAATAAAATTAAAAGTGGCTTTTAATATAGTAAAAACAATGCCACGTAGCAATAAAGCTAGTTATTTCGAGGCAATCGAAAATATGACTGCGTGGGTGTGAGTTTATGTGTGCCTTTTGGAAAGGTGAGCTTGACCTTGTTTCAAGTGCCTTAGTGTGTTTGCCTCTGAGCGTGCATGCCCATGTGTACATATTTTTTCGAGTGTGTGGGATGGATAAATGTGCAATAAACCTTGTGTGTGTATTTGTCAAATATTTTCTCTCACTCTCTCTCTCTCTCTCTCATTCTCTCTCTTTCTCTCTCTCTCTCTTATTCTATTTCTTATTCTCTTTCTTATTTTCTCTCTCATTCTCTCACTCTCTCATTCTCTCTCTCTTATTCTCTTTATTATTTTCTCCCCCCCCCTCTCTCTCTCAGCTCTGTTGTTTTCGTACCTGCGTGTGGTTGTATAAAGTACTTCCAAATTAACTTTTGTAGGTTTCTTGATATGTGTGCGTGTGTGGTTCTCATTGTGCGTGCGTATGGAGGCGGTATTTAAGAATGAGAGGATGGATCGTCGGGAGAGTAGAGAAGAAGAGCAAGGGTTCTCCGGAGAGCAGGAAAGGAGAGTAAGGGTTCTCGGGAGAGAATGGAAGAAGAGCTGTAACTGGGACAAGTTAAGTAGAATCAAACACCCCTCCCCTGATACACACATACTTGGCACCAAAATGAAACAATGCGACCTATATTTGAAAAAAAAAAATTGGAAGAGGACATTTATTTGACAATTCATTCTAAAGGCAGGGGAATTATATGAACGGCTGTTCTCTACAGCGTTTGGACTCCATAGTCTTACAGGATTATTCACAGACACACACGTTTGTGTTTGTGTGTGTATGTGTGTGTTTTTAAAAGATTCTTTGATATATGAATAGCAAGATAATTATGTGCACGTGTCCAAATGTATGTTTATCGATATGATGAGCATAGCTATGGTTCGATTTCGACCAATGCCATCACTTGCTATAACCCTGAGCAGTACCATGACCTTCTTTATAAAGAAGGTCATGGCAGTACCGACGTGGCTTTTCAGTCTCACTACGGACGTATGTTTAAACACAGCTTCTTGTCCAGTCACCGAGCGTTGAGCCTGAAACGAGTTTCTGTTGAGAAATACCAGAGGCAGTAAGCTGATATGGTTGAAATCAAACACATTTAAACACCGGTTCTCGTCCGATTAATTTAAGCTAAGACAGCTAGATGAGTGACCGCTTGGGTATACAAGTTACTGTCAACTTGAGAAAGCGGCAAGTGTAATGGTATGTTGGTATAGAAACGCTTGTCTGTTTAGGTGCATGTTAGACGGTAACATACACCTAAACAGACAAGCGGTAACATTATGCAAGCTTTATAGAAAGCATGTTTTTCGTGAATTATTAAATTTTTTATAATCGCTATTTTGTAGTAACTGTTATAGTAGAGATTGTACGAATTTGTGCTAGTTGATTATTTTTGTGTTCGAAGATAGTAAATGTATTGTTATCGATGTCTATCAATATTAATATATCGAGAAAAGGAATTTTATTATTATTGTTAAGTTTATATGTGAAAAAGACGGAGACTTTTTTAATTTTTTTCTAGTTCGTGTGTTTTATTCATGTTTTTGACTAAGATGAGAATATTATCTACATATCTGATTTTTCTAATTTTCTATTAATAATTGCGCATATGCGTATGTACATATTAATAGATAAGTCACGTGTATTAAAGCGAATGGGCAATTTTTAACCCTCTAGTGCCATTCGTATCATATTTGTTACAGTATTTCCCTATAAGGAAACATTTGGTATTCATTGACTGAGCAGTCAGTACTGCTTTCATTTGAAATTTATAAAATATTTCTCTTAAAAAATTTTTCAGGAAAATATTTCTTTCAAGGCTTGTTTTCATACTGTATCAAATATGATACGAATGGCCCTAGAGGGTTAAGAGAAATATTTTATAAATTTCAAATGAAAGCAGTACTGACTGCTCAGTCAATGAATACCAAATGTTTCCTTATAGGGAAATACCAAATGTTTCCTTATAGGGAAATACTGTATCAAATATGATACGAATGGCCCTAGAGGGTTAAGAGAAATATTTTATAAATTTCAAATGAAAGCAGTACTGACTGCTCAGTCAATGATTACCAAATGTTTCCTTATAGGGAAATACCAAATGTTTCCTTATAGGGAAATACTGTATCAAATATGATACGAATGGCCCTATAGGGTTAAATACATGTGTGAGAAATATTTTGTACGATAAAATGTGTAATAGTGCATGTGTGTGTTTACATTATGAGAAGATATACGTCATTTTTTTATGGTTACGCGTTACGAATTTGGAGCATGCGCGTTAGGGACGCGCGACGCAGATTTAAAAATTATAAATTGTAGAAGAGATGACGTAATTTTAATATCAATAATCTTTACACTATACATGCTTTAGAATATTATATTTTTTTTAAAATTACAGTTTAGATATTTTAAAAAATTAATGTTATACGCATATTAGACGATTGTTACAATACTCATTATTAGTTTTATTTAGAACGTTTTTAATTTTTTGATAACTATGGCTTCGAGAATTTGAAGTGTTTTTTTTATTATTATTATTTTCATGGTGGAGTATGCATGCCTTAGTAATTAATATTTCCCTTCAACCTATACAGCGAGAATATTTTGAGGACCCTAGATGACACACCAGGATTTATTACTGGAGGCCACAACCTGAACAACATAAGATACGCGGACGATACAGTACTGATTGCGGACACGGAAAGGAAACTGCAAGATCTCATACAGAAAGTAGCAGTGGAGAGTGACAAGAAGGGACTACAAATAAACTTTAAGAAAACTGAGTGCATGGTCATCAGCAAAAGATACAACCCAAAATGCCAAATACAGGTGGGGGATAACAGAATCAAACAAGTCCAAGAATTTAAGTACCTAGGAAGTGTTCTAACAGGAGATGGAAAGTGCGACACGGAGATCCGAAGGCGAATTGGCATGGCAAAGGACGCGTTCCAGAAGATGAGCAAAATACTAACACACAGGAAGATCTCAATAGAAACGAAGAAAAGAGTGCTAGACTGCTACGTGATGTCAGTTCTTCAGTACGGCTGTGAATGCTGGACAATATCATCGAAAATGAGGAAAAAACTGGAAGCGGCCGAAATGTGGTTCTACAGAAGGATGCTACGGATATCGTGGACTGAGCATACAAGCAACGACGAAGTGTTAGAAAGAATGGCAACAAAAAGGAAATTGATGCTGAGCATCAGGAAGAGACAACTGAAGTTCCTGGGACATGCAATGAGGAAGGAGAGCCTGGAGAACCTGATACTGACTGGTCAGATAGAAGGAAGGAGAGACAGAGGAAGGCAGCGGATAACATATCTGCAGAGTCTGATCAGGTGGATGACGGAACGGGGGTTGCCAGGAGCAACAGGAGCAAACATACTAAGAGCCACAAGGGATAGGGAGACGTGGAGATCCATGATCGCCTACGTCCTGAAGGGAGAGGGCGCATAGAAGAAGAAGAAATCGTGAATGTGAACGGGAAAGTTCATTTAAATGTTGTGTAATCACTGATGAACAAGACATATGTAATGTAAGCTTTATAGAAAGCATTGTTGTCATGTGATCAACATATACATTTTTTATGCTTTGTTTTTTTTGGGGGGGGTTGGGGGGGGGAGATTTTTTTTTGTTTTGTTTTTTGTTTGTTTTTTCAGAGGTACAATCTCCAAAAAAACGTTTAAATAGATATACAATGTTGATTTTTGAAAATGCTATCTGGGAGAAAATAATTATTGCGGACGATTCAGTTGGTTGTGTTAAATTTAGTATCCGTATATGATTAGTTTTATATTTATATTGGGATCTGTGAGGGATATGTGAAGACTTTTGAATTTTTTAGGATTTTTCATCTTGTTCATAGACAGAATGCATCTGATTACAATATAAAAGTTTGATATGTTTAGTGATATCTGAGGAAGAATTATGTTATTTTTAGTTTATGCTACTATTTGTAATATTTCTAAAAGTTCGTCTAATTTGTTCATCAACGATGTAATTAAGAAAGCCATTATTGAGAGGTTGTCTAATTTTTTGAAATTCAATGTAGAAAATGTTTTTCGTGAATTATTAAATTTTTTATAAGCGCTATTTTGTAGTAGCTGTTATAGTAGAGTTTGTACGAATTTGTGCTAGTTGATTATTTTTGTGTTGGAAGAAAGTAAATGCATTGTTATCGATGTCTATCAATATTAATATATCGAGAAAAGGAATTTTATTATTATTGTTAAGTTTATATGTGAAAAAGACGGAGACTTTTTTAATTTTTTTCTAGTTCGTGTATTTTATTCATGTTTTTGACTAAGATGAGAATATTATCTACATATCTTATGTAGATGGAGGGTTTTTTAAAGGTATTAAATATGTTATTTTCAAGGTTAGGCATGTAAAAGTTACTAAATGTTGAACAGAGAACAGAATCCATCGAAACACCATCACGTTGCATGTATATATTGTTTTGATAATCATAGAAAGGTCCTCCACGTCAAGAGCAATTTTCGTAGTATGTGAGGTCTAATTTTTAATGAAAGCTGAAATGGATTGTTGTAAATATTCTTTGCAATGATATCACTCGTTCTCTAACAGGTACATTGATAAATATATATTTTCATCAAGTGAAGCTGTGGTTTCATTATTCGGGCTTTTGTGTTTTTAAATTTGGATTGGTTCGATGGTTGATTTGATGCTGTATTTCCAAGGTATGTAGGGTGTAATGAATTGGTTAATGAATTTGCTTTTTCCTGATAAATTGGAGTGGTGATTTGGGAAACAATACGACGGTAAGGGAAATTAGGTTTATGTGCTTTAGTGCTCCATAGATGGATGCTTGTTTGTAATCACCGATTATTTAGAAAAGGCGTTGTTGGCTGGGGTTAGTTCATTTTCAATTTGAGGTGATTAACAGCATTCCTATGAACTCTTTAAAGAAAATTATATATATAGTCCTGTGCAAAAATTGTAAGATAACGGGCAACTTCCAGACATGTTGCCTCCTAAAAGTTTGGTACAACCTCTGGAGGCTTATGATCTGCGAAATATCGTCTACTTTATGCCGACATTTATTAATTATTTGACACCAGGAGCAATCCACCATTCTATTTAATAAATATAAAATCACACACACACACACACACACACACACACACACACACACACACACACATATATATATTGTTACGAAAATCCCAAAGATTATCAAAATGGTTTAACAACCGACATATTGAAATTATTTGTTTGAAAATTATTTATTATCGATACTCTTATTTGAGTAGATAATCTGTTTTAATCAAACAGTATATTTGTGTCAACCGGCCTGATTATTTACGATAATTTTTGTTACGAAAATGTGTGTCATTCGGCAGGATTCGAACCTATCAACATATACTGTTTGAGTAAAAACAGAGGATGAGTATCGATTAAAAATTATGTTCAAACAAATAATTCCATATATATATATATATATATATATATATATATAATATTTATTTAGAATTTATAACATAAATATGTCACAGTATCACTACAAAAAGTAGCCATTTTGTTTCAACACTATCTGTGTATTATCAAGTGATGAGGTTTATTTCAAGTTGGGGAGTTTTAAAAGGTTTAAAAGACTAGCCAAACTCTTTAATCAGGGAGGCATTGTTAAATAGACAGAGAGGACCAATCAAAATAAAGTAATTTCTAATTTGAAGAATATAAGAAAAAGCTCTAAAATCAATTTGTTGGGGCATTAATATTAATATTTGATTAAATGTAGATCAGCTGTATTAATAGACTATAAGATTCACTTTATTTTATTACGAATTTTAAATTCTCAGTTTAACAAAGCATTACGTTTAGATTACTATAAAGTTATTTAGATATTAAACGAGTAAAAGACGCAGACGTACACATATTCAAATCTATAGACATCCACATATGTACAAATAGACGAGTATATACACACACGAACACACACTGACACACAGACACATGCACAGACGAATATTCGTACACATATATACATACACAATTTTTAGAATTTTGTTTTTATCGACATGTCAATATCTTCGTTAAATTTTAAAGTCAGATTTGGAAAGAGTAAGAGCAAATTCGTAAGATGACAAGAGCCTAGAATGAACGAGGTCAATTTAGACGCAGTCATATTTCAGTGTATGGACGAACAAATATAATTAGATATATACTCACGTAAATACACAAGCTAAAACAAAAACATACGCAGCAAAAATCTACAGATCATCATATACAAATATACATCTATATATACATATATATATATGTGTGTGTGTGTGTGTGTGTGTATGTGTGTGTGTGTATAAACTTATTTATAAATAGAACTTAGTCTGTGCTTAGTCTGTGTGTGTATGTGTGCGTATTTCTGTGTGTGTGTGTGTGTGTGTGTGTGTGTGTGTGTGTGTCCGTTACCTATAGACTCTGAAACGGCTGAACCGATTTTCTTGAAAATTTACACAGTTGTACAATAAGCGTCTGCGAGTATTCTTGGCTAGGTTTTGTGTCGAGGTACCCCTGATAAATATCGAAAATCGATAATCAAAAAATCGCATTATAGAAGGAGTGGTCCGATTTTAATCAAATTTGATACACTCATAAGCGAGCGTTGCTCGGGTGTAATGAAAGCTTTAAAACTAATCCATGGTCCTGGAGCTCAGACTCTTTGGACGTTGGCACTAGTTGTTTCCAGTTAAAGCAAAACCGTAGACTGAAAGAAAAATAAATGGATGTAAGTCAAATTTTGATTTCCTGGTATCGATATCAAATAAGTTTTTTTGTCGTAAACTGAATTTTGAAGGCTAAATAAGTCCTCTGGGTAAATGGTATCATGGCTGAGACTCAGAACTACAATTATACCTACTTAGAGCCAAACCGGAAGCAAAAACTAAAATAAAAGTGCTGAAAAATACAGACATATAGGCAGATAAACAGACACACATACAAACATCTTGCCTTATATATATATATATATATATATATATATATATATATATATATATATATAATCGATTTTCTGCACTATTGTAAGAACTGCAACCTTGAAACTTCTGAATATCGTTACTTATGTCTTTGTTAATGAGTGTATCAAATAGCTAGAAGTCGTGAGTTATCTCCCTCTAACCCTGCAAGTTACTTGTTCACAACTGCATAGACTGGTATTGAACTCACAATTCTAAAAGTTA
Source organism: Ascarosepion bandense (assembly GCA_037127315.1). NCBI lineage: Eukaryota > Metazoa > Mollusca > Cephalopoda > Sepiida > Sepiidae > Ascarosepion > Ascarosepion bandense. The sequence continues at coordinate 1,859,230 of JBBBDQ010001026.1, read as the reverse complement.
AGTCAAGAACTAACCAACGTCTATAGGCACTGCGCTATGCGTCCTTAATACCAATCATGGCATTACTACTACGTAAGGAATGAGAATGATATACCTAAATGATTGTAAAAAAAAGGTTCGGTTCGAAATTCCTAGGACCTGAAGCAGACCGGAACGTACAACGCCCGAAACGTCGGACAAATGGCAACAAATATGAGGACAATATTCCGAATAATGTTAACACTCTAAATCTAACTCATCTCAGAGATATAGGCAAAGAGAATGATCTATAATTAAACGTCGTGCAATTGGAGTATCGCCCTGTTCACACTCCACCCATGTCTATTGAACAGGTTAGGAGGCTCATCTCTTGTTCCCTGTTTAGGATGAGGTTTCCGGTTTTCTCTTTTCCAATCTTTTCGCTATTACGTAGCCCCCTGCACATCAGTGGCGTTACCGCCTTGCTCGTGGTGATACGATTAAAAAAAAATGGCAACAAATATGAGGACAATAATCCGAATAATGTAAATACTGTAAATCTACCTCATCTCAGAAATATAGACAAATAGAATGATTTATTATTAAACGTCGTACAAATGGAAACAAAGATGAAGACAATATTCTGAATAATGATGAAGTAATATTTAAAGTATTTACATTATTCAAACTATTGGCAAGGCATTAAGCAAGGAATGGAGTTCATATACCCCAGTAATTGCAATAAATAGTTCGCTTCGAAATTCCTAGCACTTGAAGAAGGCTAGAGCATACAACGGCTGAAACGTCGTACAAATGGCAAGAAAGAAGAGGACAATAGTCCAAATAATGTAAATACTGTAAATATTACCTCATTTCTGAAATATAGACAAATTGAATGATCTATTATTAAACGTCGTACAAATGGCAAGAAAGATGAGGACAATAGTCCAAATAATGTAAATACTGTAAATACTACCTCATCTCAGAAATATAGACCAATAGAATTATTTATTAATAGACGTCTTGCAAATGGCAACAAAGACGAGGACAATAGTCTGAATAATGTAAATACTGTAAATAATACCTCATCTCAGAAACATAGACAAATACCTTTATGTCTTGCTTATAATAAAACAAGTCATGGAGACTTTATTTTTGTTTGTATCATGTTTGTTGTTTATATTATTTTTCTAAATTTCTTTAAATCTAAAATTCTTTACAGAAACAGAAATTTTCAAAACTCTGATGAGTTTTTAAAAAGCTGTTATCAAAATGTTTGTGTGTGTGTGTGTGTGTGTGTGTGTGTGTGTGTGTGTGTGCGGCGTACTTGTGAGTGAGTACTTGTATGTGTGCATTGATAAGAATTTGTCTATACAGGACACAATGGGTAAATTGTCGCCATTTTCTTAACTTAATTTCGTGAATGAGAGTTATTTGCTTTTGATTTTGCTGACTGCTCAGTATAGTAGGGTCAGTTGGGCACCGCCTGTGAGAAAAACAACATCATAACTTCATTGACTGTGCCAGAAATTTGAAAATGGCATACTGTACTGCTGCCATTCCCGCCGGAAACTCCAATATGAACATTTCAAAGTGTTTAGGTGTCAATCTGAGGACAGTGGAGAAGATTCGAAAAGAGTTGAATGAATGTAATAGTGATTACGGAAGTCTTTGGAGTGAATACTAGTGATATAGACTTTATGCCTTTATTTATCTTCTCACAGGTTCTTATGTTTTATAATTCCTTGGTCGGTGTGGAATAATGCTGAGGATCATTCCCGATTGGGATATTCCAGATGAATTAAGTGAGGAGTTGGAGGAGAATCTGCGAACAAAGCACTCAGCCTTGTCCGTTGTAGCTGTAAGGACCTCACATTTATTTATTAAAGGAGGAATGGAAGGTTTGCAGCTTTTTAGCACACTTTTGCAAATCCGCCAGTAGTCTTTGGAGCCAAACTTGCGCCTAACCTTATTGAGGTTCCTCTTACACTCATTGCGAGCCGAGGCAAATAGGCGCCTATTATGATCAGACGCGTAGCTCTATTAACGGTGGAAGTAGTGATTTCTAAGGGCTATGGCTGCCAAACAGGCAGAGAACCAGATGGCGAATAGGATTTAAGGTGGAACTTCCTGGCTAGGATGAAAACATCGATGCCAGCTTTCACTCAGGAAGAGACCTCAGAAGCATAGTCTTCAACGCGGAGACTAAACACTTTATTCCAAGGGACGTTGCACAGAAAATCTCGTAGTGTCTCCCAGTCTGCTAAGAACTACAATTATACCTACTTAGAGCCAAACCGGAAGCAAAAACTAAAATGAAAGGGCTGAAAGAAATACAGACATACAGGCAGATAAACAGACACACACACAAACAACTTGTCTTTTATATATATATAGTAACGATTTTCTGCACTATTGTAAGAATTGCAACCTTGAAACTTCTGAATATCGTTTTTAATGTCTTTGTCTATGAGTGTATCAAATTTGATTAAAATCGGACCACTCCTTCTATAACCCGATTTTTTCGATTATCGATTTTCGATATTTATCGGGGGTACCTCGACACAAAACCTAGCTAAGAACACTCGCAGACGCTTATAGTACAACTGTAAATCTTACTGCAGGCAAATGCATTGATTTAACTTAACTATTTTTTTTTAATTTTTTGGAAAAGTATTTTAGCCGAGTTCGAATTCCACCTGAATTCATTGCATCACTTACGCGCAAATACCCTAGGGAAAGGTATTAATCCATCTATTCCTTCCAGTTATGGGTTAAATAACAGGACAGATTGGGTTCTATAGCCTTGGTCGGCAACCAGTCTACCGCAGAACGCAATGGCAACCTACTGCGTGATAATCTTCTGCCCAGTCAGTCATGTCTCTTTCGAGACATGATCACCCAAGCATGTATCACGTATGACACTTAACTGACTGATTTTAGGAACTCTACACTCGAATTGAGCTTGTTTCTAATTTCAGTCGATGTTAGAGACTCAAATTTTTTTGCCATTGACTGGTAAGTGGGGTGTTTTCGCATAAAAGACAAGAATAGATTAAACCCCGGTGAGGATCATACTCTGTAAACTAGCTAATTGATTTGTCAGAATATATTATCTAAACTTATTTTAAATGGAACTTTGTCTCTGTGTATGTGTGTGTGTGTGTGTGTGTGTGTGTGTGTGTGTGTGTGTGTGTGTGTGTCCCCGTTACCTATAGACTCCGAAACGGCTGAACCGATTTTCTTGAAAATTTACACAGTTGTACTATAAGCGTTTGCGAGTGTTCTTAGCTAGGTTTTATGTCGAGGTACTCCAAATAAATATCAAAAATCGATAATCGAAAAAATCGGGTTATAGAATGAGTGGTCCGATTTTAATCAAATTTGATACACTCATAGACAAAGACATTAAAAACGATATTCAGAAGTTTCAAGGTTGCAATTCTTATATATATATATATATATATATATATATATAAAGCAAAATGTTTGTGTGTGCGTCTGTTTATCTGCCTGTATGTTTGTATTTTTTCAGCCCTTTTATTTTAGTTTTTGCTTCCGGTTTAGCTCTAAGTAGGTATAATTGTAGTTCTTAGTCTCATCCTGTGATACCATTTACTCAGAGGACTTCGCCTTCAAAATTCCGTTTACGATGAAAAAAACTTATTTGATATCGATACCAGGAAATCAAAATTTGACTTACATCCATTCAAAGTCAGGGATCAGTTTATGTTTTGATTATAATATAAAATCGATCACCCCACTTTATATTATATATAACCATATATGTTGCTCTCCCCCTCCCACCCTAATCCAATAAAGACATTCTACATTGTTATCTGTATCTATAAAGTGATGAGGATGGACATTGTGTAAGTATTTGTTTGTTTGATAGATTCGACTTAGCGTCTGCATTTCCCAGTCTAGCTCGACGGGAGTTGCGCTCCGATGTAGATCAAAATTTTAGAACGCTTACGACACTTTGAAATCATGTGATTTTTATGCTTATTACTCCTTAAACTACCCGAGTGAAACCGGGCTAATTCTACTATAAAATATATTATTGGTCATTTTACAATAGAATATATTATTCGTTATTTATATCTATAAAAGTGACGAGGGTGGACGTTGTGTAAGTATTTGCTATGTAAATTCATCATATGTTTTTATTCTTTTTATTTCTTAAACTACCGAGTGAAACCCGGCTAAACTGCTAGTACGCTATAAAGCAGTGATATTTAGCGCACGAAGAAATGTACAGTTTAGCACAAGAGTAAGAATGTATGATTAATCACGTTTTTAAAAATATCAATATTTTATTTGGAATTTTCCATTTCTTTGCTGCATGTTTCTTTATTGAATTTTTCTACACCTGCATTGCACCAATCGGATATTGAATTCCCGACATCAAGAAAAAACAAATTCAGTTCATTGCGGTTTTATAAACAGATTTATCAAAAGTATATATTACATATTCAAATATATTAAATCAAAAAAAGAATATTTTCGTCATTGTGCATATAGAGGGTGGTCCAAAAGTAGGTAGACAGTAAATGATAACTTTTTTTTTTTGATATTGCATATACAATTATATTTACTAATACAATTATTGCATTGACAGTTAAATATATATCCAGGCTGGTCCAAAAGTACGTGGTACAGGAAATGATAACATATCTTTTGATATTGCGTATAAAATTATATTTACTAATACAATTATTACAGTGACAGTTCAATATATATCCAGGCTGGTCCAAAAGTACGTGGACAGTAAATGATAACATATCTTTTGATATTGCGTATAAAATTATATTTACTAATACAATTATTACAGTGACAGTTCAATATATATCCAGGCTGGTCCAAAAGTACGTGGACAGTAAATGATAACATATCTTTTGATATTGCGTATAAAATTATATTTACTAATACAATTATTACAGTGACAGTTCAATATATATCCAGGCTGGTCCAAAAGTACGTGGTACAGTAAATGATAACATATCTTTCGAGATTACATATATAATTATATTTACTAATACAATTATTACGTTGGCAATAAAAATATATTTTTTACAATAATAGCAACACTTCTTGGTTGGCGACTATAAAATTTTTCTTTGAGTACTTCCCAAGAAATGAAATTTATTGACGTCGAGTCAGGTGAACGGGCTGGCTAATCAGTTAGAAATTTTCGACCAAACAATTTTCCACTTAATGTTTCATCAAAACACTCACGACATGTATTTGTCTATATTTTTGAGATGAGGTAGTATTTACAGTATTTACATTATTACATTTACATTATTATAAAGATGAGGACAATAGTCCAAATAATGTAAATACTGTATTATCACAATTAGTATTTGTCTATATTTTTGAGATGCAGTAGTATTTAGAGTATTTACATTATTCAAACTATTGGCAAGGCACTAAGCAAGGAATGGAGTTCATATACCCCAGTAATTGCAATAAATGGTTCGGTTCGAAATTCCTAGCACCTGAAGAAGGCTAGAGCATACAGCGGCTGAAACGTCGTACAAATGGCAAGAAAGATGAGGACAATAGTCCGAATAATGTAAATATTAGCTCATCTCAGAAATATAGACAAATAGAATGATCTATTATTAAACGTCGTGCAAATGGCAACAAAGATGAGGACAATAGTCCGAATAATGCAAATACTGTACTCACAGACTGCTCTTGAAGAATGTGGACGAGCCCCATCTTGTTTGAAATAAAGGTCATACGAATTAGACAGTTGCTTTAACTGTGGAACAACTTGATTCATTAGAGATACTGTTCCACCTACTGTGCATCTACTTTTGGACCACCCTATATTTATATGTTTTATAATAGAGAAGCGGTAATTGATTACCCCCTTTTGTTTTGTTTCTTTTTTCTCGTATCTATCCTTTCCAAAACCTCGTTGTTACTCGCATTTTCCGTACATGGTATCCTCATCATCGTTCTGTAGAACCATATTTCGAGTGCTTCTAGTTTTTCCCTCATCTTTAGTAAGATTGTCCAGCATTCGCTTCTATATCAATGAACAGAATATTTCCTGTCTCTTCATACTCTACTCAGTTTCTGGAATGCATCTTTGGCCAGTGTCTCACATTCCGTTCTCTTTTAGAACACTTTCCATGCATTTAAATTTTTTATCTGTTTGATTTTAGTATCCACGACTTGTAATTGGCCTCTTGGGCTCCTCTTTTTTTCTATTGATTACCATAATCTCCAGAAGATGCTCTATAACCTGTAAAAAGAAAATAAAAGAAAAAGATTGAAAACTTACAAGTTACGACTTTTTTAAACCCTTTAGTTTTTCAGTGGCCACCCTATATTTGAATCTGCATATAAGCACCCGGATGGTGGTCACCTCGAAGCTCTAACCCCTATGCGGATGGTGCACTTAGTATATTCAGATTCCTACTCTCTTCTTTTTCTTTTATGTCTCGTGTTCCTTCAGGACGTAGCTGATTATGGCCCTCCATATACCAATATCCCCTGTACCTCTAAACTTCTTGTTTCTTGGTATTTCTCCAAAATCCTGCTCTGTCATCCACTCGCTTAAGCGTATCAACGTTGTTATACATTGCCTTCTCCATTATCTCTTTTTCTCTATCCGTCCTGTAAGTATCAAATTCTCCAAGCCTCATTACGCGTCCCAGAAATTTCAGATGTCACTCCCTGATGTTAAGTAGAAATTTCCTTTTTGTTAATACCGTCGTCGATACTCACATATTCGGTCCATGGTAGCCTCAGCATCCTTCTGCAGAACCAAATTTCGGTTAAGTCTTTCCTTCATCTTTTTTGAGATTGTCCAGCATCCTTGCTGACAGGACCCTAAACACACTGAGGCATAGATTAATATAGTCTATTTCGCCAGAAAAAAATCAACGTTTCGGTTATTAAAAACGAAGATAAAAATAAAGATTTTGCTAACATCAAAAACCATTATTTATTATTTAAATTCTTTTCGTCGTGTTTCATGGTAATTATTATTTTTTTTTTTTAATATCTCTCGAATTTCGAAGCGAAGAGTCAGGTCAGAAATGAAGGCAAAGAAGATATCATTTCTCTTAATTAAATTTTATTTTAGTCAACGAGACGACTGTCATATTTCGAAAAGAGGAAAGAGAGAACTTTCGCAAATGGGTCACGTGACGAATTTAGCATTCCCTTTTTTTTCCTTCTGCAGTACTTCGAGTCATTGAGCAACGTAAATAGAAAGCAAGGATTCATAATTACCTTTATTTCAAATATAGACTCTCTCTTTCTCTCTCTCTCTCTCTCTCTCTCTCTCTCTATCTATCTATCTATCTCTCTCTCTCTCTCTCTCTCTCTCTCTCTCTCTCTTATAAGTAAAACCTAGTGAGCCAACAAACCTACCAAGGTTTCACCTAAGCGGGTCTTCGGGGAATGTTGGCTTAGGTGAAACCTTGGTAGGTTTGTTGTCTCACTAGGTTTTACTTATTCTGCTTTGCTTAAGTATTAAGCGATTTTTTTTTTGTTTGTTAGATGATTACTCGTCTCGGGTTTTTTTCTTTGGGTTACGTACTAACTCTGTTCGAATCACTTTGGCTGATGTTCATGAGCTTAGCTCTTTCTTTTTTTACAACCATTTTTTTCTTCCACGGAGGGTTTTTCGAAACGAGTATATATATATATATATATATATATATATATATATATATATATATAATCATAAATTATAAATTAACAATACATTGCAACACGGAAATTTCTATGTTTTGAGATTTCTATCTCGTCTTCAGGGAAATGTTTGGTTTTAGTTGTGAAAATGATGTTCATTTAAATACAAGAAACAACAGGTACAGCACTGTATATATTTATTTTTCAACAAAACAATATGGAGAAAATTGCTTTCGGAATCTCTCTGAAGAATATACCCAATCCCAACAAAAGGGAATACTTCATAAAATTATTATACAAAACAGAGGATTTAATTCGACGAATAAGATGGAAGGCTCATTTCTTTTTACACAAAGAAAATGTACCTAAAGAACAAGAAGTATATGGGTTCAAAAGCCAAAAAAAAAAACAGCCCCATACATTGAAAAGTTACGAGCATTTGCTGGATATAATAAACAATACCACATTTCACAAAAGAAGAAATGATTTACAACAACACATTGGAGAGTTAAAAGGAACACACACAAAAATTTTAAGCCTTCCCACATCCAAAAATAACAGGCGTGTTTTTTTTTCTTGTATTTAAATGAAAATCATTTTCACAACTAACACCAAACATTGCCTGAAGACGAGATAGAAATCTCGAAACATGGAAATTTCCGTTTCGCAATCTATTGTTAATTTATAATTATATGATTACTAGCAGTATAGCCCAGCATTGTTCGGGTGTAATAAAAGCTTTAAAACTAATCCCCCACGGTCCTGGAGCACAGACTCTTTAGACGTTGGCACGAAAACTAAAAAGCAATAGCTGTTTCCAGTTAAAGTGAAACCGTAGACTGAAAGAAAAATGAATGGATGTAAGTCAAATTTTGATTTCCTGGTATCGATATCAAATAAGTTTTTTTCGTCGTAAACTGAATTTTGAAGGCTAAATAAGTCCTCTGAGTAAATGGTATAACAGGCTGAGACTAAGAACTACAATTATACCTAACCCGAAGCAAAAACTAAAATACAGGGGCTGAAAAAAATAGACATACAGGCAGATAAACAGACACACACACACAAACATCTTACCTTTTATATATATAGATATATATATTATCGATTTTCAGCACTAATGTAAGAACTTCAACCTTGAAACTTCTGAATATCGTTTCTTATGTCTTTGTTTATGAGTGCATCAAATTTGATTAAAATCGGACCACTCCTTCTATAACCCGATTTTTTCGATTATCAATTTTCGATATTTATCGGGGGTACCTCGACACAAAACCGAGCTAAGAACACTCGCAGACGCTTATAGTACAACTGTGTAAATTTTCAAGAAAATCGGTTCAGCCGTTTCGGAGTCTATAGGTAACGGACACGCACACACAGACACACACACATACACACACGCAAAGTTCCATTTATAAATAAGTATATATATATATATATATATATATATATATATAGTGTTAAATTGTAATGATGCTTAGTGCCATAATTTTAGGCGAGCAGGGTTTTTTTTATGAAGCACTCGATATCAAAATATGGGTAGAGTGTTAATAAAATTAATATGGAGAATTTTGTAAATTAGCTGAGCAATGTTATTTCAGTCAAGCCGACTT
>JBBBDQ010001026.1:1752500-1845000 GCA_037127315.1 Ascarosepion bandense | reverse complement strand
ATATGGCCGAACTCTCAAGAATTTCTAGACATTTTTGGAAATTAATTTATGTGGGTGGTAACATATGTAAAAAATATTTTTTAATGAGATTTTCTAGAAATAATTATTTCAGAAATTATTTCAGTCAATTATGAATAAGTCCTGAAATTTTTATTGTTATTTGATTTTTGCAAGAATTTTCAAATTAATGTGTTTTTCACCGGCAAGAAAAGTAATTTGCGTAATATTACGTTTGCCGTTACAAACCTCTGTAAAAATTGCATTACTCACGGACGAAAGAAAAAGATTTTATACCAAAATTTAGAATGTGCTAGAAAGAATTTTAAAATTTTAAAAAACTAATTAAAAATACTTTGATCTATTCTCTTAATAATAATATGAACATATGTTTTTATTTAGTTTGGGGCTTTTTTTTCTTCATACTCAACTGTTTTTTCAGCGAATTCATGGAGGTAACTATATATATAAATACATACATACATACATACATACATATATATATATATATATATATATATATATATATATATACTTATTCTATTTCTGACAACCTTTAATGTTTTAACATTTTTGTTTGTTTTTTTTTCTTTTTTTTCCTTCTTCTATGACACTGTATTTCTAACATTGTCTCCATATATCTTAGTAGTCCTGGGTATGACGGTAAACTGCATCCGGCAGCAAGGCCTCTGATTGGGAAGTTGTGAGGAGCATGAAACCACCTTTTAATTGCTGTTGTTCCCAGATCCACCCTAACACGGAGTGGTGGCACCTGTCAGGGTCCCAGCTATGGGCAAATAGTTAACCACCAAACAGGGGTCAAAACACTATGAAAGTATAGAAATAAACTTTTATAGAAACATATACATTTTTGAAAAAACATATTTTTTAAGGAAAAGAAAATATTGCCATCAGACAGTTTTGAAGGAAAAATTATTACCAGCAATACATTTTTAATACAAAACTAGAAGACATCTTCAGTTTTCTAAAATAAAAAAGTTCATCAAAATCTGACTAAATCAACCTTCTCACTATAACCGAACATAAAAAAATACCTTCAAATCCACCCTTTGGGGCATTAAATTACCCACAGAGGTGTTGATATGCCGTTAAACAAAACTCAAACTCAAACTATATCTTAGTAACTCTCTCTTCATTTCTTAGCCTCTCTATTGTTCTTTGTTACCTTCATTCTTTTTCTCTCGTACACTCTCATACTTTTTCCTTTCTTTCTTTCTTTCTTTCTTTCTTTCTTTCTTTCTTTCTTTCTTTCTCGCCCACCATTAACGCGTCTGTTTTAAGGTCAATGCGTGCACAGTTTTCGAAATTATTATATCTCAGCCACTTAGGAACTCGAATTAAAATTCTGTCACTGGATTTTGATGAGGAAACAAAAATCACGATTTTCAAGGCTGACCCACCTCCTATGAAAAATTGAAACAATAAATGTTATTTGTAAACAAAAGTTAATTCTAAGTTTTAAAAATCTCACAAAAATAAAATATACATTTCTCACTCATTATTTTTAGGATATTGGCAAATCTAAATTAAAATTAATCTAATTTGAAACAAATATTACTTGTTTATTGCATGAAATTTAGAATAAAAGTATTTCTTAATCACAAAGGTCTGATCCATTGACCTTTTAAGTAGGCGATGACAGCACCTACAATCAATCTGGAATGGCGGTGACCAAAAGTTGACATAACCCAGTTGAACGTTTCGTAAGGGGAACAACCCTTAATGTGACCTTTTAATGTCTCTTATAAGTTTCCATAGTAAAAAAAAATGTGCAGTTTGACATAATAAAAAAATAGAAATTATTTTAAAAATCTTAATTCTAAATAATTTGTTTTAAGCTTGTGACTTTTCAATTTGTAAATAAAGTCTATTTTTAATGAATTAATTACCGAAGACACTGAGTAACTGGAAGAAATTTAAAAAAGATGTTTAAAACTTTAATTAGCAAAGAAAAAAATGAAAACAATCCATATAAAAATTCATTATTCAACGAATTATTTTCTTCTTCAGAATATGATACCCTAAAATTATATTATTTTGAAAATCAATTAAAATTTTATCCACATTAAAAATAGCGTAGTTTTAATGCATTTTTGATTTTACTATTCGAAGCAGATTTTCGAGAAAATGGCCCCATAATTAAAAAAAATAATTACATGATTCACATTCCCCAATGAGTTCTGCATTTCACTAATAAATAAAAAATTAGCACAGATTGTGTATTTCTAGAAGTTTATGTAATTAATTGAAGTGGGGGTAACAGATGTAAAGGAAAAGATACTTTCACCAATATTTTCTAAAAATAATAATTGCAGAAATAATTCTATTACATTGTGAATGAGTACAGAAAATGTCATTAAAATCAGACTATTAGTTGAATTTTGCAAGAATTTTCGAATTAATGTGTCTTTCAGCGCCAAAAAACGACTTGCGTAGTATTACGTTTTCTTTAATAGTCACATTACGTAAAAATGACGTGAATCGCTTACGGAAAACAAAAAAAAAATTTTAATTGAAATTTCGAACGTGTTAGAAAGGGTTTAAAAATTTTAAAGATAATGACAATATAAAATGTAATCTTTCCTCTTAATAATAGCATAAACAATTTGATGATAAAACTTTGTTTATATTAAACATGCTATGCTGATTTTTTTTTTTTGTATTTTTGTTTTTGTTTTTTGGCAATTGAATTGAGGTACCTAATTTTATTGGGTACCTCATATTTCAGGATTTCGTATAAGCTTGAAAAATACTAAATATACGCGTTCAGGGAAAAAGCAATGTTTAGTATTAATGTTGCTTGAACATTCGTGACAGTTACAGATGCCCATCCTTAAAATGTGAACGATTCTTGAGTACCCTGTACCAGATTTCACAATATCATTTTGCCACTACAATGAAGAATGTACTTATCGTCATCATGGCCAACGTAGACGTTGCTCAGTGAACCTAAAATTCAATCGTAACGAAGAGTAGTGCCAGTTACTCATTAAAAATTAAACCACTCCCAGGAGGTTGACAAGCAAGCTGTTTTGTTTTGTCTTTTTCTCAATCCTGGAGATCTACTCACAAATCCAGACTTAGAAGTTACGTCGGAAGGCTTAGGTTTCTTGGATGGCTGGGCACTCGCCGTAAGTTGAACTTTTACGAAAAGACCACGGAATCTTGTTTTCCTTGTTGTCTTAATTCGACAATAGTCATTGAATCTCTGATTTGCTGCTGCCTAGCGGCGTCACGACAGGCAGCGGCATTAAAATAAAATAAAAAAACATGGCGAATACAAAAAACGAAAACTAGGCTATCTTTTATTTTTATTTTTAGCACGAACGTAATAACCCCTTTCTAGCATTTAAAAAGCTGATTCAGACACGTTTGTTAAATAAAAATGTACACATGTATACACATGCACACAATCACGCACATATCCACTTATGTACACACCCACATATGTACACACACACACACACACACACACACACACACACACACACACACACACATATATATATATATATACAGATGCTTACAAACAGGCGTACATATACATAAATGTGCACATACTCACGCAGATATGCACACTTATAAACACATACACATGCCGTTTTATATATACATGCACACTCAAAACGTACATGTATGCATACACACTTTTATTAATCATTTCCTTCCAAGCAAGGCCATAAAGCCACTATGATGCAAGAGATTACTGAGAAGGAAAGAAAATGAAAAACGAGCCTTTCAAACGTCTCAGTCAGTCAGTAATACGTGATATACATTTAGGCGATCATGTCTCAAAAGAGACATGGTTGACTGGACAGATTTTCCCGCAGTAAGTTGCCATTACTTTCTGCGATGGACTGGTTACTAACTTCAAGACTGTAAAACCTAATCTGTCCTGCTATCTAACCTATAGCTAGAGGGAGAAGAGATGAATTAATACCTTCCCTAAGGGTATTGGCGCGTAACTGAATGCAACGTATTCAACTGGAATTCGAACTCGGCTCTCCGATTTCTCGTTTCGAGCCGATATCCAATGCCCCACAACGCACATCTTCAGACGCTTTAGAGATATTTAAAATCACATCCCGAGATTTATCTTTCTTGTCTAAAGCTTGACAGACCCTTTCATCAATAGCCATTAAACATCGTTGGTCGACCTAGAGAAGCGAAAATCTTATCGTTTGTCTGGACAAAGCCAATGCGAAGTAAGAGGCTTAAGCAATTCCGAGCTGATTATACACTCCTGTACTATGCCGAAACGAGATAGTAGACTAATAATTTAAACGATCACACTGTTCGGCCAGTCAGTTAAGTGCCATACGTGATACACACTTGGGCGATCATGTCTCGAAAGAGACATGACTGACTGGACCCAATCTGTCCTGTTATTTAACCCATAAATAGAGAAAAGTGACGAATTAATACCTTTCCAAAGGTATTTGCGCGTAAGTGAATGCAAAGAATTCCACTAGAATTCGAACTCGGCTCCCCGATTTCTCGTTCCGAGTCGATATCCACTGCACCACAAAGCACATTCACGCTGTTCACCCGTTCTTTAAAAACAGGCACTACAGACGAGCCAGAAGACATTTGTTATGGAGAACAGGAGCTAGCTCAGGCGAATATTTGTTCATGACATAGATGCCATCATATTCGCATGCCTAAACTTACAATAATACACATTTATACAGACAGACAAACTGATGCAGCCCGATCACGTTCGAAAATTTGACCAAATCTGACAAAATGTCGCGCTGATGACTTTTCAGCCCTTCACATTCACACACAGGGATATATATATATATATATATATATATATATATATATATATATATATATATATACTAGCAGTATAGCCCGGCGTTGCTCGGGTGTAATGAAAGCTTTAAAACTAATCCATGGTCCTGGAGCTCAGACTCTTTAGACGTTGGCACGAAAGACTAAAAGGCAATAGTTGTTTCCAGTTAAAGCGAAACCGTAGACTGAAAGAAAAATGAATGGATGTAAGCCAAATTTTGATTTCCTGGTATCGATATCAAATAAGTTTTTTCGTCGTAAACTGAATTTTGAAGGCTAAATAAGTCATCTGAGTAAATGGTATCATGGCTGAGACTAAGAACTACAATTATACCTACTTAGAGGCAAACCCGAAGCAAAAACTAAAATAAAAGGTCTGAAAAAAATGCAGACATACAGGTAGATAAACAGACACACACACAAACATCTTGTCTTTTATATATATATATATATATATATTATCGATTTTCTGCACTATTGTAAGAACTGCAACCTTGAAACTTCTGAATATCGTTTCTTATGCCTTTGCCTATGAGTGTATCAAATTTGATTAAAATTGTACCACTCCTTCTATAACCCAATTTTTCGATTATTGATTTTCGATATTTATCAGGGGTACTTCGATACAAAACCTAGCTAAGAACACTCGCATTCGCTGATAGTACAACTGTGTACATTTTCAAGAAAATTGGTTCAGCCCTTTCGGAGTCTATAGGTATCGGACACACACACAGATTCACACACATACACACACACACACAGACAAAGTTCTATTTATAAATAAGTTTATATATATAAATATTTTTAGGGTTATATATATATATATATTGTAATTTTGTAATTACAGTGGTTTATAAAAGCATAATATCACTATCCAAAAATTTTCGTGTTTCAGAACAAAACCGTTACTCTTCAGATGATATGTTAAAATAAATGATTAAAATGATTCATTTTTAAAAATATAATTCTCAATTTTGATTGAACACATCTAAAAACATTTCCTCTAACTACCACACCCTTATTTTCTAAATAACCATGAATTCATTATATATTTTAAAAAATAAATCATTTTCGCCATTTATTTTAACATCACCTGAAGAGGAACAGTTTTGTTCTGAAACATGAAAAATTTGTGTCGTGATATTATGCTTTTATAAACCAATGGTAATAACAAAATTACAATATAAAGCTCTACTCTGTATCGAGCACTCTTTATAAAAGTAAATGCTTGAACAGTGAGTTTTTAATCTTTTCTTTCATTTTCTTTCACTTTCTGGTAATATATATATATATATATATATATATATATATATATATATAAATTCAGATAAAATTTAGAGTGGAAATAGTCATTTTTAACATATCAGTTAAGACATGCATTGTCAACCCCATTTCATCAAAGAATGAGGAAAAAAGGAAAAGGTGGGGGAATGTTGGCTATTTTCAAGTTAAGCTAGAGGAATCTTAGTAGTAATTTCTCTTACGGTAGTGGGAGGCATGCGGCTTGACCATTGAGTTATTAGTGGTAGGTAGGAGGGAAGAGGTTACTGTTTCGCCAAATTTTTAAAAAATTTCTAGTCTAAATGGAAGAAAAAGATAATTATTGCAATTCAAATTTATTCCAGTGACGACACATTAATCCTTTCTCTACGTTCATTCAGAAGTACATTCTGATACTGAAATTTCAAAATCTTAATTTTTTTCTGTTAAACATAAATTACATCTATCCTGTAAGCTGTCTTGCTTATCAGCTTCCACTTTATCTGTAGATTTAGGTTATTTTCCTTTAATTCCCAGTATTTTCGGGAAACGGCTGTTTGATACCTTAAATTAGGGTTAGTGAAGGAGTGCCTGTGTGTATAAAGCCTTTGCTTCCAAATTCCCACCGAAATTCCGATATAAACGTTATATTTCTCCTTTGAACATTGACATCAGCACGCATTGAAGTCAACACTTATGCTCTCTCCCTGATATTGAGCACCTTTAATTAATAAATATAGCATGCCTTAAAAATATATTTTCACTCATATGCCTTCATACACATATGCATACACATGCACACTCATACACACACATATTTATCAGTACTGTGCAAAAGTATTAGGACAAGAACTATTTTATCTTTTATGAGGCATATTGACAGAAAATAAACAATTTAATTCAAGTAATTTTATTTGATTTACTCAACAAATTCTTTAACAAGAAAAAATACTTGTTACAAAATAGATTTAATATTTAGTTTAATAGCCTTTTGCTTTGATCACAGGCTTCATTCTGTCAGTCATTGACATCACAAGCTTCTTCAATGTATTTTATGGTACCTCCTACCAAGCAACTTGTATTTGTTCTCAAAGTGTGTTTTACGAAGTAACATTAGATTTATCAATTTTTTATCCAAAATATCCCATAGATGTTCAATAGAGTAGTTTCAAAATAACTTGTTTAATAGAAAATAGAAAAAATTAAATATAACTTCTTTTTAATACATTTCTTTTGCACCTATTTTTTATTTATTAGCAATTTATTTGGTTTTTAACCTTGTATTTGAATTTCAGTGAGGTTTTTAGGAAAATCACCCCCTGTCCTAATACTTTTGCACATTACCGGTAGTGTGCAAAAGTGTTAGGACAGGGGGGATTTTAAACTTTATTTTGATGCCTCATAAAAGATAAAATAGTTCTTGTTCTAATACTTTTGCACAGTACTGTATATATATTGGGTGCGATTGTTAAATTGTCGCAATTATTTTGATGCCTCATAAAAGATGAAATAGTTCTTGTCCTAATACTTTGGCACAGTACTGTATATATACTGGGTGCGATTGGTAAATTGTCGCAATTATTTTGATGCCTCATAAAAGATGAAATAGTTCTTGTCCAAATGCTTTTGCACAGTACTGTATATATACTAGGTGCGATTGGTAAATTGTCGTAATTATTTTGATGCCTCATAAAAGATGAAATAGTTCTTGTCCTAATACTTTGGCACAGTACTGTATATATACTGGGTGCGATTGGTAAATTGTCGCAATTATTTTGATGCCTCATAAAAGATAAAACAGTTCTTGTCCTAATACTTTTGCACAGTACTGTGTATATACTAGGTGCGATTGGTAAACTGTCGCAATTATTTTGATGCCTCATAAAAGATAAAATAGTTCTTGTCCTAATACTTTTGCACAATACTGTGTATATACTAGGTGCGATTGGTAAATTGTCGCAATTATTTTGATGCCTCATGAAAGATGAAATAGTTCTTGTTCTAATACTTTTGCACAGTACTGTATATATATTGGGTGCGATTGTTAAATTGTCGCAATTATTTTGATGCCTCATAAAAGATGAAATAGTTCTTGTCCTAATACTTTTGCACAGTACTGTATATATACTAGGTGCGATTGGTAAATTGTCGCAATTATTTTGATGCCTCATGAAAGATGAAATAGTTCTTGTCCTAATACTTTTGCACAGTACTGTATATATATTGGGTGCGATTGTTAAATTGTCGCAATTATTTTGATGCCTCATGAAAGATGAAATAGTTCTTGTCCTAATACTTTTGCACGGCACTGTATATACACTTGGTTATGTAACTGTAATTGCTGATCACGGATTATGCTGACTAAGAACGATTCATAGGATCAAATTCGTTTCATATCGAATGATATTGTTCCAGAAGTGGTTGCGCAATGGTATACCACATAAGGAATGAGCTCCTAGAACTTGATGTCCAATGCTATCAGTATGAATATCACTTTATTTTGCTCATATACATGCCAAGTTGACCAGTAGGATAGAGTGGTAAATTTATATCGTACATACGAATTTGCTTCGTCAGATAAAGGTGCGATTTCCAGTTAATATTAAGGAGTATTAATTACTGGACACTGATATGAAAATAGGGGTAAACAACACACGTTTATTATACAACAGGAATTGTTTAAAGAAATATAAAAAAAATGCTTTCATATATTCTTGAAGTAATTATAAATCAAAAAACCTGAAACCAAATGAGGTTTTCTGTCCTGGGTATGACGATAAACTACATCTGGCAGTCAGGCCTCTGATCGAGAAATTGCGGGTTTACGAAGAGCATGGAACCGCCTCTTGATTGTTGTTGTTCCCAGGTCTACTCTTAGCCGGAATGGTGCCAACTGTTAGGGTCCTAGCTATAGGCAAACAGTGATTACCCATCAAACAGAAATCAACAGTACATTTCTATCATAAAATGAGCAACAATACATTTTATAGCATAATGACAATACAACACTGAAAATACATTTTATAATAAAATTGTCAAAAATATTTCTACGATATACAAACTATATAATTAAAAAAGATTATTTACAAAATATATGTAGTTGAAAGTATTAAATTACGTGCAACATATGATTTCAGCATTAAAGGTGTTGATATGCATCTAAACAAACAAATGAGATATTCAGGCCAATATAACTTTTATAGTTTTCGCTACTTAATCATCTTGCCATATTCTCTCACATTCGTCAACCTTTGAATCTTAGTGTAATGTCTTGCTTGGTAGGAGTAATGATTTTAAAAAATCAATGGTTTTTCAGAGGTTCAATAATGACAAAAATTGGTCATTGAAATAGAGTGGAATCTTTGACAGAAATGTTTTTTGAGCGAAAATGGCCAAAAAATCCTTGGAATGTCCGGACATTTAAATATTCATTTCCATAAACAAAAGGAATGCTTCTTGACGGTTTCGATGCTGAAGGGACGTTTTCTTAATTTATAAAGTCTCTGATCTGAACATATTTTAAAGCACAAACAAAAACAAAATTTACAGGGAATAAGTAACTTGCAAAGAGAGAAAAACGATAGACAAAAGGCATTAAAAATTGTTTAAAAAGATAAAAAAAATGCATTAAGAAGATAGAAAAAAGTATTAAAAAGATAGAAAAAACATTAAAAAATAGAAAAAAGATAGAAAAAACATTAAAACGGCAAAAAAGGCATGACAAAGATAGAAAAGGACATTAAAAAATAGAAAAGGCATTAAAAAGATAGAAAAAAAATTAAAAAAAATTAAAAATGTAGAAAAGGGCATTACAAAGATAGAAAAAAACATTAAAAAGATAGAAAAACATTAAAAAGGTAGAAAAAAGGCATTAAAAATACAGAAAAAAGATCTAAAAACCATAGAACAACATTAGAAAGTTAGAAAAATGAGAAAAAAGGCATTAAAACGTAAAAAAGAAATGTTCCATTTCCCGGAAGTATTGAAAAAGCACTCACTAATCGACACTGCCAAAAGTACGACAGAACTTTGTTTCCAACCCAATATTTATTCACTGATAGATACAGTGAGTGTGTGTGTCTAGGGGAATATAGAAATTGAGTGCTGGTGTTAATAAATAGTGCTCGGTGCATAATAACAGAGCCATAATACTTAATAATGATGAACATACATTTTTTTCTTCACTGGTATCCCAACGGCGAGTTTTATGCACGACACAGTCCTCAGGTGCTGATTGAAAACAGCACTTGACAATTTCGTTGTGCATGAAACTCAAAGATGTGCTACCGGTAAGGAAAACACACACACACACACACACACACACACACACACACACACACACACACACACACACATATATATATATATATATATATATATATATATATATATATACCACAGGCAATAATTATTGGGCTACCCCAGTTTTTTAAAAGAAATGATGTATTTCACACTATTTTTAGTATTTATTGCCAAGTGAATAATTCTAAATGAATATTGAAAGTTTTTTTTATTATTACTTTGCAAAATTTTACAAGGCAAGGAAGCAAAGATGAACTCGTCCGAATGACCCTAAATTTTCTTCATTCTTTCATTAATGAAACTGCAATTTAGGTAATTATTAAATATTTATAAATTCATTTGATGCTCATATTATTGTGCAGTATTAACAAAAAAAAATTCTATTTTCATTTACAATTATTCACTTGGCAATAAATATTAAAAATATTATGAAATACATCATTTTTTTTAAATACTGGGGTGGCCTAATAGTTATGGCCGTTAGTATATATATATATATATATATATATATATATATATATATATATACATCTCGAGATAGATGATTGCAGTGTTAGAGCCAAATGATAATGCCAGCAAAACGCAATGGGGCCACCGGAAAATGAAATAGAAAAATATTCCTATTTAAAAGAACGAGGAGAAGTATGAACCTTGTCATAGCGAACCTATTTACTCCTATCGAGGAAAAAATAAATAAAATGAAACGGCTACTCTGCTCGAACGGTTTCTCTTCTCGCACTTCTCACCTGTGAAACTCCCTTCCATTTACTTGCTCCCTGATAGCTAGAATCTCTAAAGAATTAAAGGCAACGTCAATTAAAATCTTCTTTCTTCTTGAATCCAGTTCATCTTTTATCCTTTCTTCAATAACCACTGTATCCAGATTTTCTCACACTGTAACCCACTGCGCACTGGTGGTAGTCCCACCTTGCTTAGGGTGAAAAAATATAAAAACTAAATTATAAGTAAATTTTCACGTTCGAAGTATAGAGTTGAAATCGACTTTAGAAGGAATCGAACATCCAATCCTAAAATAGAAATAACGGATAACTCTCTTTTCCTGTTCAAATGACAAGGATGGTTGGCGAATCGGACGACTTGCAGCTGAAGGTATACGTATTTGTGAATGTCTATGTGTGTGCAAATGTGCACACGTCTTTTCTAATATCTAATGTCTTCTATTAATACGATTTGATAACCTTACACGCTTCGCACATGATCTACTCCTTAAAAGGATCTAGCCAATCTTAGCTCAAGGCTTGAAACTTTCCCAATTCCATTTCAGACATTTTACGGGATGCTATTTAAAGTTAATAAGTGTCGTCAACATTACACGAAGCCATCACACATCTAGACAGAAATTACGATTCAGTATTTCGACAAAGTCTTTCAAACTACATTTTATTCCATTTCTCTCACAAGTGGTAAATTATCCCAAGGGATTGTAAGATAACGGGCGACTCCTAGACGTCGGCAAATTATATTGGTCCCTAAGATTTTCTTAGAACCACCGGAGGCTTAAGATCTGCAAAATATTGTCTATTTTACGTTGACATTTATTAATTGTCATCTGGATCTTTGCATGCTGTCCGTCTTCTGGACGAGGACGCAGGACTTTTCCTCTCTTGAGGCAATAATCTTAAAGCATGTCCAGAAATAAATCATAAGCAAGACAGGTTTGTAATTATACATCAAGATGCGCTGGAAGTTGTCCAAGAGTCTCTGCCTGTTATTACCAGATAAATAACTCATTTTAGTCGGCATTCCGTAATCGATCTGCAAATGTATGACTCAAATTGTCTTTCTCTAAGGTTTTAAGAGATGTTGGAATACGAGTAACCATTTTATAATTCGGTAAAATCGGTCAGTGTCAGAAATTAGTGATTATAAGAATAACGAGCACTGGAAATTGGTTTGTAATAACATGGATGCTTTATATACTCACGAGATCTTCAGACTTGGTTAGAAAATTACTTGAGGCATGAAACTGACAATCACTATGCAATGTTGATTCCTGCATAGTGATTTATTTACAAACACTCTATCTCCAATTTTGAGCAGTATTCCAAATAGAGTAAAATATAAACTATACATTTATACACACATGCAAGCATAAGCATATATATATATATATATATATATATATATATATATATATAAATTAAGGCAGACACGTTATTTCATGGTAAATCGGAAGTGTAAGCCTATGTCAGGCGAACCATCATCAGCTTCCGTCTTTATTGTACAAAAGATTTTACACGAATTAAATTCACAAAAACCTAAAAAAAAAACGAATAAAAATAAAAGTCGCTCCCTTAAAAGAGAAAATTTAAGAAAAAATACATCATTACATCAGTTCGGCGAATACATACACATATTCATACATAAGCATATATATACGCAACATATAATCAAAGAGCACGCGTAAGAGCGGATGTCAACTAAAATCTAAAGATACATTCAGCCTGTCAGTTAGACTGCTGACCCGTAGATTTGAAACGTAAAGAATGTGGGTTAGGTGAGAGAGACAGAGAGACAGAGAGACAGAGACAGAGACAGAGAGAGAGAGATAGCATTAAAAAGAAAGGGTAAGTATCTTAAAGGGTAAACAAAAAGGGAAGAAGAAGAAAGAAGAGAGGAATAAATTTAAAATAGAAAGAAACGATGATAGGAGAAAATGAAAATGAAAAATAAAAATAAATATTATATATTAACGGTGACAGAATAAGAAATTGGAGTCAAAAAAATTTTAAAATATATCTAAGAGATAATAGCTAATCCATCTGTTGTGATCACAAAATGTTGTAATCCATATAGCTAATCCATCTGTTGTGATCACAAAATGTTGTAATCCATATAGCTAATCCATCTGTTGTGATCACAAAATGTTGTAATCCATATAGCTAATCCATCTGTTGTGATCACAAAATGTTGTAATCCATATAGCTAATCCATCTGTTGTGATCACAAAATGTTGTAATCCATATAACTAATCCATCTGTTGTGATCACAAAATGTTGTAATCCATATAGCTAATCCATCTGTTGTGATCACAAAATCCTCACACCACAATATAATCAAAATTATGCTAATTATACAATCGACAAAACAAATATAATACAATATAAAATTTTAAAAAAATTAAAAATTAATTTAAAAACAAGCCTAATTATTCTATTTATATTTAGTTGTTTAAAATTAATTATTTAATTTAAAAATAAATTTACATATTACTAGTGAAAGGATAAGAAATTGGAATTTTAAAAACCTAAGAACATTAAACAATAAAGATATACGAGTTAATTAATCCGTTTCAATTATCCCAATCATCACCTCACCACTAAATGATCAAAACAATAGTAATTACTCGATAAGCAATACAAGACTAATAATAGAATATAACTTAATAATACAATAATGTAGGTAAATTTATCGGTCAACGGTACAGTTATAATACAGTATAACTTTAGTAATGTAAAAAAGCATATATATGTACACATACAACTCACACACACGTAAAGGGTTAAATTCCAAACACAAGTTTATAAAATCTACATTCCGTTGTGATTGTGAATGTGCTCTGTTTTAGTTGTTTTAACAATTTTTTCCGTTGTAATTATGGACATTTTTGCAAAACAGGCATTTCATTATAAGCGAGCTGACCGGAATTCATTCTTAGAAATGTAAAATGACATTTAATGTTTGTTATAAATAGACAATGAGATATGTTTGAATGAAAATATGCTGCTCTCTCACTCTCTCTCTCTCTCTCACACACACATATATATGTTTAAGTTAGATGAGATAAATTGCAAACATTGTTTTTTTTTTGTTTTTTTTTTTTTTAATCATCTCACCCCAAGCAAGGCATTCCACTGCCACTATTGCGCATGGGGCTACATAGGGGAAGGTAAAGAGAAGGAGTGGATAGACATAGGGAATGTCAGGAGAAAGGTGATAGATGAGTAAGGATAGCGAGGATGAGTGTCGGGCAGATGGGAAGAGTGTTTGATAGAATGGGAGCAGGTTAGTGTGTTAGGAGGTGTCTATTGACCTTACATTTAAACTCCTGGAGATTGTAGCCGTCGGGGAAGCAATCGTTTGGAAGAGAATTCCACAGTCGGGAAGTGCGAGGAAAGAAACTGTTGGAGTAGAAGTTACGGCTGCATTTTATCGATTTCACTGTAAAAGGGTGGGATCTAGTTGCTAATCTAGTATCTCGTGCAAATTCGTATTTAGGGGGCACCAGTGATCTAAGTTCATCGGAGCAGAAGCCGTGAAAGTATTTATAGAAGAGACACAGCGAAGCCACGTCTCGCCGGTGGGAGAGAGACTGCAGGCGGTCTGCCAAGTCGGTATCTATCACATTACAGACCCTCCTCTGAACCTTATCGAGAAGCCCGAGGAGAACAGCAGGGGCACCCGACCAGATATGGCAGCAGTATTCAATGCACGGGCGGATGGTAGATTTGTAAATGTGCAGGATAGATTTAGACGGAAAAAACTTCCGGGCCCTACACAGAGAACCGACTTTCATAGCAGCGGATTTAGCAATGGATTCGATATAGTCATTCCATTTGAGGTCCGCTGAAAGTGTGAGACCAAGGAGGCGTAGTGTTTTACTCTCTGGGAGGCAAGCCTGGTCCATGCTAATGGGAGGTAGGTGAGATTGTCGATGATGGTTAATTGACAGTAGCTTCGTTTTAGAAGCATTAAAATTTACTAGCCATTTCTTACCCCAGTCCAATATGGATTGGAGGTCTTTTTCAATCTCGGCTGCAAGTTTGGCTTTGACGCCTACACCAGATTTTTGTTGGAGGCGAGAGTAAACTGTGGTGTCATCGGCGTACAAACCTATTTGGGTTCTTATGGAATCAGGGAGATCATTAATATATATCAGGAAGAGTGTAGGACCTAAGATGGAGCCTTGGGGGACACCTGCGTTTGTATGGTAGTTCTGAGAGGCATGTCCGTTTAATACCACTTTCATTGTGCGGTTAGAGAGGAAGGACTGGATTAGTTCAAACAAATGTCCAGTTATACCATAGCTCCGCAGCTTACATAGAAGGCCAGCATGCCATACTCTGTCGAACGCCTTAGATATATCCAATGCAACGGTTCGAGCTTCGCCATTCCTGTCGAGTGCCTGGTATATGTACTCGGTGATGGTCGTTAGCATATCAGCAGTAGACCTGGTGAAGCGGAAACCATATTGCTTGTCCGAGAGGAGCCTGTGTGCTGTGAGATGCTGAACCACCTCGGCGTTGATAATGGCTTCGAACACTTTGCCAAAGATCGGAAGAAGGCTGATAGGGCGATAATTTGCAGGGTCAGAGGGTTCTCCAGTGTTTTTAAATATAGGAACTATAGAGGAAGATTTCCAACAGGCAGGAAAGCAGGAAGCAGATAGGCAGAGGTTGTAGAGCTTAGAAAGGATAGAGGAGAGTTCAGGGGCACATTTCTTTAAGACTATGGTTGGGATTCCGTCACCACCGCTCGCTTTGTGAGGGTCAAGTTTTAAGATAATCTTAGAGACAAGCGAAGGTGTAATGTGGACATCATTCAGTTGTGCCTCGGTTCTAGGTGAGAAGTCGGGTGTAAAAACTCCAGACGAGTCCAGACTCGAATTGTTCGAGAATCTGCGGGCAAAACATTCAGCCTTATCTGCTGGGGAGGTGAGGACCTCAAATTTGTTGATTAACGGGGGTATTGTGGACTTGCTCTTGTTAAGTACTCTTTTACAGAGTCGCCAGTAGTCTTTAAAGCCGAATTTAGAGCATGCTATGCGTTGCTTCATTCTGGCAGCAAACAACATCTTAGCTTCGTTAAGTACCCTTTTACACTTATTACGAGCTGAAGTGAAAAGGCGCCTGTTTTGTTCCGACGCATAGTTACGATAAAGTCGGAAGAAATGATTCCGGTGGGCAATGGCAGCCGAACAAGCGGGTGAGAACCATGGAGACGAATGAGATTTAAGCTGGAATTTCCTAGCAGGGATGAAGGCATCAATGCCAGCCTTAACCCAGGAGGAGACCTCGGATGCACATTCTTCGATGGGAAGACTAAAGACGTTGTTCCAAGGGATGTCACAGAGGAAGTCTCGGAACGAATCCCAGTCTGCTCTTTGATAGCAGTATGATATTCTACTTATCTGTGTTTCATGGGTCGGGCGGGAGTGGAGTGAAATATTGACGGACACTACAGTGTGGTCAGAGTTTCCAAGTGGGCAGAGTTGTCTGGTAGTGCAAGAGTCTGGGATGGAAGTGAAGCAGAGGTCTAGAAGTGAGTTCCTTCCGTTAGGGTTGTCGGAGAAACGCGTGGGGAAGTCCACTACTTGCGTAAGGGATTGGGTGATTGAAAAGTTCATGGTGTGGACACCAGCAGGGTCAGTGACAGCGTTCTTCAGCGTTCTTGTGTCTGCTTATTTTTAATAAAATTTGTTCATACTCATAATCTTTCGCATATTATAATTGAAAGATGCCAGAAATGACATATTATTTTATTATTCATTTCTCGTCATACCCTAGTACTTTCAATCACCTTCCGTGATCATCTTCAGTGGTGTGAGTTGTGGTAGAAAACTTAAGTAGAAGTCCTTATACCGAAAAATTCACCTTATTTATTGAATGACCCTCGTAGAAGTCCTTATACCGAAAAATTCACCTTATTTATTGAATGACCCTCGTAGAAGTCCTTATACCGAAAGATTCACCTTATTTATTGAATGACCCTCGTAGAAGTCCTTATACCGAAAAATTCACCTTATTTATTGAATGACCCTCGTAGAAGTCCTTATACCGAAAAATTCACCTTATTTATTGAATGACCCTCGTAGAAGTCCTTATACCGAAAAATTCACCTTATTTATTGAATGACCCTCGTAGAAGTCCTTATACCGAAAAATTCACCTTATTTATTGAATGACCCTCGTAGAAGTCCTTATACCGAAAAATTCACCTTATTTATTGAATTACCCTCGTAAATATAATCTACAACGGCAGTGATATCCCAAATCCATTTGACAGCACTGCCTAAGAATGTTGTCAGAAAGAGCAATACAAATGCAGAAGGACGTGTACCTGTATTTCCTATACGACGCAAAGGCATTCGACAAAGTTAACCACAAAGACCTGATGGAGACGCTCGCTAGACTTGACATATTCAGGAAAGACATTAGAGTAATCAATAACCTGTACTTATACTCCCGCTCCAGTAAGAAACCTGTCGTGGCGGACAGACATAATCTCGCTGCTGACCTTGAGCGGGATCTGCACTCTGTGGTGAACTGGGGCAAGAAGTGGCTTGTCAACTTCAATTCCTCTAAGACCAAGCTGTTGTCTGTCAACCATTATAGGCAACCTCTTCTGCCTCCCATAAGCATGGACCAGATGATTCTCCCGGAGAGTAATACACTACGCCTCCTCGGACTTACCTGTCCTCAGATCTCAAATGGAACCACTATACTGAATCCATAGCGAAATCTACTGCTAAGAAGATTGGGTCACTATGTCGATCCAGGATGTTTTTTCCACCTGAATCCATCCTGCATATATACAAGTCAACCATCCGTCCGTGCATGGAGTACTGCTGCCATTTATGGTCAGGTGCCCCTGCCGTTCTCCTCAGTGTTCTTGACAAGCTCCAAAGGAGAGTCTGTAATGTGATAGGTACTGATCTGGCGACTCGACTGCAGCCACTTTCCCATCGTCGAAATGTGGCCTCCCTCTGTCTCTTCTTTCATGGCTTCTGCTCGGATGAGCTTAAGTCACTGATGCCTCCTCAACAGGTGTTTACCCGTGCAACCAGACTAGCAACCGGGTCGCACCCATTCACAGTCAGGTTAGCCAAATGCAGACGACAATTCTACTCCTGCAGCTTCCTCTCTCGCACTTCCCGCCTGTGGAACTCACTCCCGTATTCTTGCTTTCCTGGCGGCTACAACCTCCAGAAATTTAAATGCAAAGTTAATACTCATCTACTAACCACTGGACTCTAGGTCTCTCCACTCCCCTGTATAACCTTCATTTTCTCTCCACCTATGTATCTGTCATCGCACCTGCTTTCTCAGCTTTCTATTGTTCCTTTCTAACTAGCTTGTACTCCTCACTTTTTTCTAATTAATCTTTTTACATTTATGTAACCCCCTGCACATCAGTGGCGTTTCTGCCTTGCTCGGGGTGAAATGATTAAAAAAAAATACTGCCTGCATACGGACAGGAAAAGAGTTTAGCAGCTATACAAAGGTAGAAAGGAGTGTAAGACAAGGATGAGTCCTCTCACCAGACTTATTCAACTTATACAGCGAGACAATTCTGAGAGCGCTAAATGTTCTGCCAGGGTTCGTCATTCGTCATCTGAACAATATAAGATATGAAGATGATACAGTGCTGATAACAGACACGGAAAGTAAACTACAAGATCTTCTACAGGAAGCAGTTAAAGAAAGCGGAAAGAAAGGACTACATATAAACTACAAGACAACTGAATGGACGGTTAACAGTAAAAAGGGGGGCCCAAAATGTCAAGTACAAGTCTAAAATCAAATAAGTACAGAAATTATATACCTGGGAAATGTTCTGAACAGAGGACGGAAAGTGTGACACTGTGATCCGAAAGCATATTGGCACGGCTAAGGATGCATTTCCGAAGATGAATAGAGTATAGAGAGATAGGAAGATGTTGGTGGAAACAAAGAAAAGAGAGCTTGATTGTTGTATGATGTCTGTCCTTCAATATGGCATTTAATGCTGGACAATCTCGTCAAAGATAAAGGAAATACTTAAAGGAACCGAAATGTGGTTCTACAGAAGCATACTGGATATAAAATAGGGGATCAATTCCATATTACAATCAATATATAAACTGACCCCTCACTTTGTGGTTATAGCAGTTTCCATACATTTATATTCCTGAGATCCAAAAGCACAAGGATGCATTCTAGGAGCTGAGTAGAGTATTAAGAAACAGGACAATTTCACTAGAAACCAAGAGGAGAGTACTGGATTGTTATGTGATGTCTGTCCATCAAAATGGCATTTAATGCTAGACAATCTCGTCAAAGATAAAGAAAAACCTTTTATAAATTATATATATATATATATATATATATATATATATATATATATATATAAACATTAAACACTACATTTAAACGAGAATTTCAACATCTTTAGACATTTAAAACAACATACCAGGCCACATACTCAATTCTGTGAAATCCTTGTCGAAAACACAACCATACTTAAACACAAAAACAATAAACAAAAACTAAAATTACTCGAAGCCATATATATAAAACAGTTGAAACCTAACCTGAACAAAATTAACTACGAAATCTCCACACACATTCACAAATGTCTATAATAGATAACGAAGTGATTGGTTATCCCAATGGCTTTCCATACTTAAGACTTCAAAATAGACGACTACGACTATCATGCGTCCGCGAAATGCCCGTTACAACCGACACTGTTGTCATCTTTGATAATGGAAGCACAGAAAGGATTAAATAAAAACATGTATCAATATTGTGATTTTCTTTCCTCTTTCAATCTTTCAATTCTTTTATCTGGTGCCTCGATACACTATATATATATAACAATTTGATAATCACTCTCTCACCGGCGTGGTGTGGGTGGCGTGTGAAACGGGCGATAGTTTAGTCTATCTACCCCAATTGAAAAAAAAATTAAAAAAAACGAAAAGAGTGAAAAGATTGGAAAAGAGAAAACTGGAAACCGCATCCTAAACAGGAAACAAGGGATAAACCTCTTCACCTGTTCAATAGACGTGGGTGGAGTGTGAACCGGGCGATAGTTTAGTCTATCTACTCCAATTGAAAAAAAAAATTTAAAAAAACGAAAAGAGTGAAAAGATTGGAAAAGAGAAAACCGGAAACCGCATCCTAAACAGGAAACAAGGGATGAGCCTCTTAAAAAATATGTCTTTGTTTAAACTAGGATATAAAAAACAGAGCAGATACACACACACACACACACACACACACACACACACACACACACACACACACACAGATATATATATATATTCCGAGAATCTGGGGAGTTCTTTTTCCTGCTCGGCTGATTTTGACAATTTTTTATTTAATTTTTCCAGTATTTTTACATGTTTCCCTTTTGCTGGAGATAAGGAATATGAAAAAGTTTCATAATTATTAAATTTCCAAGTCCTTTATGTTTATATTTAAACATAAAGCTGAAATCCTGACAGAGTTTAAAATTACGAATTTTATAAATGGAAATATTGCATGAAAAGTCAAGGGAGATTTGATAATGCATTTCGATAGTTAAGGCTTCATCAGATGCATGACGAAATCTTTCCTCTCTTTTCGTGCAATATCATATTTCTCCCAAGGTATGAATAAAAATATTTTCTGTGGTTGAAGTTGGTTGTACCAGGTGACGATGGACTGAATGAAGGGAACAGAAAAACGCTTCATTAATTGAAAATGTAAACCCTCTTGGTATGCAGTCTACATTCCCGTCACTGTAACTATTGCCGACATTTCTTTGCAACTGACGCGCATATCAGTGCGAATAGACATCAGAATGATTCTAGCCAAGATCGAAACCCGACCGATTTGACATCAGTTGGACATTCTACCTCTAAGATATTGGCGTAAGGAGGAGGAAGAAGTTAATTTAACCCTGAAGAAGATTTTAGGCTAAAAAAATCAATACGGTGCCTTCCTTTATGAATTTCATCTTAACATCAAGACATTCATTAGACAACTGGAAAGGATCAGTATAAAAATAAGAAAATACAATATGTCTATATTATTCAATGTAACACACACACACACACACACACACACACACATATATATATATATATATATATATATGCCTCCTTCTACCGAGCGCCCATAGCTCAGAGGTAGAATCGCCGACTGACGCCAATTCGGTCGGGTTTCAATCCTGGGTAAAAAGCAATCAGATGTCTAACCGTACTAATGAGCTGTGATACAGCGAAACAGATCTGTCTGTGGATGACTATTTACGCTCTCACACCCTGATTGCGCAATTTGGAAGAATGCTAGACTTTGAAAAACAGTAGCTATTCTAGCATATACGCATCGTTCATTCAGCAATGAATTAAAACACTCTCAGCTATTGGGCGTGTATAATGATGATATACACGCTAAAATGTCTACCTTCTTCTACCGAGCGCCCATAGCTCAGAGGTAGAATCGCCGACTGACGCCAATTCGGTCGGGTTTCAATCCTGGGTAAAAAGCAATCGGCTGTCTAACCGTACTGATGAGCTGTGATACAGCGAAACAGATCAGTCTGCGGATGACTATATATATATCTAGGTTTAAACAAATATATATATGTAGGCACGCACACACACACACACACACACACATATATATATATATGTAGGCGCTCACGCAGTGTCACGTCATAGAACCGCATTATAAATTTACGAACTGCGTTTGCTATTTGGTAACTGTTATCGTTGCTTGGCAAAGTTTTATGTAAGCACAAGATAAAATCACCTTTTACGGTGGATGCTTTTATGTTAACGTCCCTGTAACCTCTCTGAAGATGGCTCATGTGAGCCATAATCATAGAAAAAACATAATAAAAAAATAACTAAATGTTGGAGTTTTTTTTCACCTGAAATTAAAACCAAAATACGATGTTTAGAACGGCACATGATTAAACATAATAGTCATTTATTGTTTCTTATATTTAACAATATATGCTTAGAAAATTATCTGCTGTTTCGATACACTATATATATTTATATACATATATATTTAGTATATCGAGGCAGCAAGTAATTTTCTAAATATACTCTATTAAATATAAGAGACAATGAATGTCTATTATGTTTAATCATGAGCCGTTCTAAACGTCGTAGTTTTGCTTTAATTTCAGTTGAAAATAAAGACAAAAATTCTCCAACATTTGGATAATTATTCATTGCTTTTCTTCTAAGCTTTCGGCTCACATGAGCCATCTTCATAGAGGTAGTTTCAACTATTATTATAAAATCCACCATCACCGACGATTTTATTTTGTGTTGACATAAAACTCCGCTTGGCAACGGCAATAGTTACCAAAAATAATAAACGCAGTTCTTAAGTTTGCGATGCGGTTTTATGACGTCACACCGCGGGATAGCGCGAAATGACAACAAAACCATGTAGTCAAATGCAATGTAATATGTTATTTTCTGTTTTAAAGTTGATTTTCTCTGAAAAACATAAACATGTAGGTAATATCAGACAGATTTTGGTCAACAATACGGTGATCCTTACTCATACACACAGTAAGAGGAACCTGCAGATATTGGAGGCCATGTACATCAAATCAAAACAACCAACACTCAATAAAATCAACTTTAAAACAGGAAATAACATATTACATTGCATTTGACTACATGGTTTTGTTGTCATTTCGCGCTATCCCGCGGTGTGACGTCATAAAACCGCATCGCAAACTTAAGAACTGCGTTTATTATTTTTGGTCACTATTGCCGTTGCCAAGCGGAGTTTTATGTCAACACAAAATAAAACCGTCGGTGATGGTGGATTTTATAATATTTCAGTTTAAACTACCTCTCTGAAGATGGCTCATGTGAGCCGAAAGCTTAGAAGAAAACCAATAAATAATTATCCAAATGTTGGAAAATTTTTGTCTTTATTTTCAACTGAAATTAAAGCAAAAATACGACGTTTAGAACGGCTCATGATTAAACATAATAGACATTCATTGTCTCTTATATTTAATAGAATATGTTTAGAAAAAAAAAAAATATATATATATATATATATATAATGAGGGAACGCTTCTTTGTTCAGATACGTGTGCTTGTTGGCGTGTCAGTAAATATGTTCAATCTTTGCTTTTTCCCATTTAATTTTAAAAGATGTAAAATTTTCAAATATATAACTCTTCCCAGGCAAGAGTAAAAAGACGTACGTGACGGGGTAGTTAATGGAAGAGTCATAAAAACGCGCCATTGATTGAAAATGCAAATCCCCTTGGCATGTTGTCTACATGCCCGGCACTGTAACCATTATTGACATTTTTTTGCAACTGACGTGCATAACGGTTACACATGAAATGGTTCGTAAAAGATTTTACAGGTAAAGAACAATTCTTTTTATTGTTCTTTTTTTTTTTTTTCTTTAAGTTAACCCACATTTTACAGGAGCCCTGCCTTCGTGTTTTCCATCTCTGGTTGTTGACTCGAGCTTTTGGAATGTGACAGGTAATACTCAAAATTTTGTTCGTATGAAATTGCTGATAACCCCTGAAAAGTGGGCAAAGAGGTCCGCCTACAAAAGCCTGGAGTCGGGGTGCTAAAAGCAACATCAATCAACTGACAAACACACACACACACACACACACACACACACACACATATATATATATATATATGTATATATATATATATATATATATATTATATATATATATATATATATATATATATATATATATATAACATCGTACACTTGGTATGCAATCCAGATAAATTCCAATAGAGAAGAACTCACGAGAACTCAATGTTAAATTCATTTATTTAATTTAACAGAGTAATATAATTTATAAAAGATTTTAGATTATTACAATGGGTAATACATAGTTCAACGCGTCCTGATATTATTATCGCGGC
The DNA here is from genome assembly GCA_037127315.1 of Ascarosepion bandense. Classification (NCBI taxonomy): domain Eukaryota; kingdom Metazoa; phylum Mollusca; class Cephalopoda; order Sepiida; family Sepiidae; genus Ascarosepion; species Ascarosepion bandense. The sequence continues at coordinate 1,820,970 of JBBBDQ010001026.1, read as the reverse complement.
TCGTCAGACCCAAATGGTACAACAGTTGGTCCTCAAAATATCCCCCACCCCACCCCCAAAAATTCCTTTTCTTTTATCGAATTTTACATAGACGCTCACATGTCCAAAATAGAACAGACATTTGTAACAGTTATTTACGAAAATTTCTTGCTCCTTAGAAAAAGAACCCCAAAGAAAGTGGAAAGCGAGGATAATGAAAAGATAGACGATTAAACAAGTTAAAAAAGAAAAAGAGAAAAAAGAAAAATGGGGAAACAGAAAAAATCTGAATGGAAAGCAAGAAGAGAAAAAGAAAGGACAAAGAGATACAACAGGAAATACCTTATCACGAGAAATAAATGTTGACACCATTTCTCATAATAGCGTTTCATTTTAAAAACTTATATTTTCTTAATAGAAGTTATTATTTTAACTATAGTTAGAATAAATTACTACTAGTGGTTATAATGTAATTTATGTTAGGATATATGATTTTAAAACCTTTTATAAATTATATATATATATATATATATATATATATATATATATATATATATATAAACATTAAACACTACATTTAAACGACAATTCCAACATCTTTAGACATTTAAAACAACATACCAGGCCACATACACAATTCTGTGAAATCCTTGTCGAAAACACAACCATACTTAAACACAAAAACAATAAACAAAAACTAAAATTACTCGAAGCCATATATATAAAACAGTTGAAACCTAACCTGAACAAAATTAACTACAAAATCTCCACACACATTCACAAATGTCTATAATAGATAACGAAGTGATTGGTTATCCCAATGGCTTTCCATACTTAAGACTTCAAAATAGACGACTACGACTATCATGCGTCCGCGAAATGCCCGTTACAACCGACACTGTTGTCATCTTTGATAATGGAAGCACAGAAAGGATTAAATAAAAACATGTATCAATATTGTGATTTTCTTTCCTCTTTCAACGATAATGCTATTAAGCTTATCAGACGATATGAAAAAAATTTCCATAAAATAAAACTTGTCTATATTATTTAATGAAACATGCATGAATAAAAAAAACTGCTTAAATACACACACACACACACACACACACACACACACACACACACATATATATATATATATATGTGTGTGTGTGTGTGTGTGTGTGTGTGTGTGTGTGTGTGTGTGTGTACATGCATCGGTTTTCAGTAATCTATTGAACACTCTTGACTACTGGCGTTTGTTTACATTCTGTATATAGCACGCTAAAATTTAACTTCTTCCTCCTCCTTACGCCGATATCTTAGAGGTAGAATGTCTAACTGATGTCAAATCGGTCGGGTTTCGATGTTGGCTAGAAGCATTCTGATGTCTATTCGTACTGATATGTGCGTCAGTTGCAAAGAAATGTCGGCAATAGTTACAGTGACGGGAATGTAGACTGCATGCCAAGAGGGTTTACGTTTTCAATTAATGAAGCGTTTTTCTGTTCCCTTCATTAACTCCCTCGTCACCTGGTACAACCAACTTCAACTACAGAACATATTTTTATTCATACATTGGGAGAAATATGATTTTCAAAATCTTCTTCAGGGTTAAATTACAAAGACAAGCTTATAAAATCTGCAATCCGTTGTGATGGTAACTTTTAAAAACACGCGCAAACGAGCTCTGTTATATTTGTTTTAAAACTCTTCTGTTGTTATTATGGAAAGGTTTGCAAAACAAGCATTTCAGTATCAGTGAGCTGTCCGGAAATTGTTCTTAGAAATGTAAAATTTTATTAAATCTGTTATAAGTAGACAATAAAGTATGTTTGAATGAAGAAATGCTGCCTAAATATATATCTATATATATATCTATAAATAGATATGTGTGTCTCTCTATCTGTGTGTTTCTGTGTCTCCATTCTAACGAACCCTACTCCTTCGAAACCTTCAGTCCGATTTCAACCAAAATTGTGTCCCTTGTCAATCATTTTTTTTTTAATCATATCACCCCAAGCAAGGCGATAACGCCACTGATGCGCAGGGGACCAATTAAGAGGAAAAAGGTTGGAAAAGAGAAAACCGGAAACCGCATCCTAAACAGGAAACAAGGGATGAGCCTCTTAAAAAATGTCTTTGTTTAAGCTAGAATATAAAAAACAGAGCATATACATACATATATATATATATATATATTCCGAGAATCTGGTGAGTTCTTTTTCCTGCTAGGCTGATTTTAACAATTTTTTATTTAATTTTTCCAGTATTTTTACATGTTTCCTTTTTGCTGGAGACAAGGAATATGAAAATGTTTCATAATTATTAAATTTCCAAGTTCTTTATGTTTATATTTAAACATAAAGCTGAAATCCTGACAGAGTTTAAAATTACGAATTTTATAAATAGAAATATTGCATGAAAAGAGAAGGGAGATTTGATAATGCATTTCGATAGTTAAGGCTTCATCAGATGCATGACGAAATCTTTCCTCTCTTTTCAGGCAATATTTCCTTCTTTTTTTTTTTATAAGCGTTTCACCCCGAGCAAGGCATTTCACTGCCACTACTGCGCAGGGGGCGACATAGAGTGGAGAAAGGATGGTTAAATATAGGATATGTCAGAGGGTGGGTGATAGGCGGGTAAGAATACCGAGAATGGGGATTGGGTAGATGAGAATGTTGGGAGAATAATTGGAAGTTACTGTGATAGGAGGTGTCTATTGACCCTACATTTAAACACCTGGAGATTGTAGCTGTCGGGAAAGCAGACATGTGGAAGGGAATTCCACAGGCGGGAAGCGCGAGAAAAGAAGCTGTTGGAGTAGAAATTACGGTTACATCTTATCTGTTTAACTGTAAAAGGGTGGGACCTAGTTGCTAATCTAGTATCTCGTGTAAATTCGTGCTTAGGCGGCACCAATGATCTAAGTTCTTTGGAGCAGAAGCCATGAAAGTACTTGTAGAAGAGGCATAGGAAAACCACATCACGCCGGTGAGAGTGTGGTTATCAAATTGTTATATATATATATATAGTGTATCGAAGCAGCAGATAATTTTCTAAACATATACTGTTAAATATAAGAGGATGAATGTCTATTATGTTTAATTTTGAGCTTTAATTTTAGGTGAAAATAAAGACAAAAATTCTTCAACAATTCGATAATTTTTTAAGTTGGTTTTTAGCTTAGCAAAGTTTTCTGTCAACACCAGATAAAACCGTCTTTGATGGTGGATGTTTTTATGTTAACGTTCTTGTAACCTCTCTGAATATGGCACATGCGAGCCGAAAGCTTAAAACCAACTTAATAAAAAATTATCCAAACGTCGTACAAATGGCGACAGAGATACGACCAATAGTCCAAATAATGTAAATACTACCTTATCTCAGAAATATAGACAAATAGAATGATCTATTATTAAACCTCGTACAAATGGCAACAAAGATGAGGATAATAGTCCGAATAATGTAAATACTGTAAATACTACTTCATCTCAGAAATATAGACAAATACTATATGGCTTGTAGTTTTTCCCCACAAAATACTCCAACATATATTAGGGCTTAATTCCCCCCTTTTTTTTGCCCCCTCCCACACGGGGATAGCTATTTTCCTACTATGTTTGTAGCCCCTAGTTTAAATGATGTGTGATGGTTATACAATTTTTTCTTTTGCCACTAAGTTAAGTGCCATACCTGATATAATCTTGGGCGATCATGTCTCGAAAGAGACATGACTGACTGGGCAGAAGATTATCCCGCAGTAGCTTACTATTACTTTCTGCGGTAGACTGGTTGCCAACCCAAACTGTCCTGTTATTTAACCCATAACTGGAGGGAAGAGACGGATTAATACCTTTCCCAAGGGTATTTGTGCGTAAGTGAATGCAAGGAATTCAACTGGAATTCGAACTCGGATCTCCGATTTCTCGTTCCGAGACGAAATACCCTTTTCATTTTACACTATTGCTTTGTAGGCTACCCCTCCTGTTTTACGTACCCCGTTTAGTGAGCACCTATTTTTATTTCTACATTTGCTTATGCGATTTTTTCATATCATTATCGTGCACGCTGTCTTTATTAAAATTCTTGATTGTTGTATATTGAATAGAAATAATTATGGGTTCGAATGCAGTTATTTCATAGATTTTGTATAGGATTCTTCTTTCTTTTTGGGTTAGCTTTTGATTCATTACTGGTTATTCATTACTTAAGAACCAAATAGACGTTATAATTATAAGCAGGAAGATTCAGGAATGCAGTTGTTCATTGTCAAACGAACCCAAGTGCCGACTGTGGAAGCAACCACCTCCCAGTTATATCTAAACTAAGGATGAAACACCGGAGACTGAAGAGGCCTTATGCTGCACCTAGACTGCAATACAACACACTCATGAATGACTTTAAACTGCAGAAAAAATATTCGGGTAGTACAATTTTGAACGGAAATGTATTTCGTTGCTGTCATTCACACATACTGACGTTACCGAGCTATACACACACTTAATTCGTCTATATTTTAAATACGCTTGACACGCATTATTTTCCCTTAAATTTCCCTTAAATTTATTTAGATTCAGAATAAACATCTAGTGTTTTATTACACGTGGCATACACACTTAAACAGTTATAAGCTTTTCCTCTACTTTGAAAATATTCATTCATTGCTTTATTCCACGTGACACGGATATGACCAATGAAATCATACTTCAATCACCATACTGTCTCCATGTATTTTTTCAAAAGGATTTTTAAATATTTCTTAGATTAAAGATGCTTTTTTTTCCTACCTCTTCCTTACTTATTCTCTCTCTTCCCTCTCTCTCTCTCTCTTTATATATATATATATATATATATATATATATATATATATTGTGTATATGGGCAACAATCTCTCTTTTATTCAGTCTCATCCCTTGTTCCTTGTTTAGGATGTGGTTTCTGGCTTTCTCATTTCCAATCTTCTCACTTTGTTTTTTTTTTTCAATTGGAGTAGATAGATCTATCTATCGCCCGGTTCACACTCCACCCACGTCTATTGAACAGGTTAAGAGGCTCATCCCTTGTTCCCTGTTTAGGATGTGGTTTACAGTTTTCTCTTTTCCAATCTTTTCACTATTACATAGCCCCCTGCACATCAGTGGCGTTACCGCCTTGCTCGGGGTGATACGATTAAAAAAAAAAAGAAAAAAAAAGAAAAAAAAAAGAAGGTTTCATTGAAAATGAGAAAATGAGAGACAAGGTATTATCATTAAGTTTATTTTTTTTATATATAATTTTTCATGTGTTCGTATAATATTTTTTTCTTTTCGGAACTCAAAATATATAAGAATTGACCAAAGTTTTTGTACTTTCAACCGGTTTCGGCTATACTTTTAGCCATTATCAAGAATTCATTTTGTTTTACTTATAAATAAACATGTGTAAAGTATATGCATATAGAGTCTTGTGTATGTTAAGTTCCGATCACGGTAAGCACATTGTTACCGTGTTCGTAATTGATGTTATTAAGTGTAGGATTTCTCTTTTTTATTATTAATGCCTCCTTTTTTCAAATCTTCTTTTACGTGTGGATGATGCGTTTTTGCATGTATTATCAACGAGGATATCACGGATAGGTTCTGGAAGATCTCGATTTGTGTTTAAATGAGATCGCATGGAGCTGTTGTGGGAAAGGTGTAAGGTCAATCTTCTCGTCAATTTTGTGGTGGTGTAGCCAATGTAATTGTTTACAGATTTAGATAGTTGAGGAACACAATTCCTTAAAGGACTTATAAATTCTGAAACGACACTCGTTCTCTGCCGTTAGATTTTGCAGGTGAATTATTATTATTGATAATAACTTGATATTGACTTGACCATAAGTGTTGTAAGTTCAGTCCTTGGCTACAGCAGTGTCGAACAAATAACTTAGGAAATAGCATTGCATATGGAATGAGAATGATATACATATAAAGATGAAGACCACAGTCCGAACAATGTAAACTTCAATATTTCGGATTTCATAATATAGGACAAGCTTCAGAATGTGTGGTCAGTGTGACGGATATCAGCGCTGGAGATGGAATTTGCGAACTGAGTTCGAATTCAGGGCTACTCAGTAACCTTCACTTTCGCATTAATATGCTTAGGAAAGGTATGAATGCAACTTTCTTTGTATAAACCTCGAGGTTAAATAAATATCAGGTTAGGCATTACTTTCTTGCTTTGAATGGTGACTAGTTTAAGCGAAAGGAAACTTTGATTTCTAAATTTTCTCAGAAGGAAACGAAAAACCACTTCACCATCTTCACTATTATGTATGAAAATGCAGAGAGATTACAGAAAATTATATAAGGATTTATGATTACCTACGTCCTAAAAGTTATTAAATTTTTCCAACTTTCAGAATCCCTAGGAAATGTGTAAAAATTATTATATTCTATCTTATCTATATGCCGTGTCCCTTCAGAACGTGGATAATCATGTCCCTTTACATTTTGCTTTCACTTTTTAGATTTCACTAAAGTTTATCTTTTTGTATACCTCTTAATCATGGATCTGCCAAACATTCTCGTTTCCTCTTGATTTTCTCCGTCCCTCTTGCCTTCATTCAGTCCTAAATTCAGTATCAAATTTACCAACCCCTCTTTCTTCATTGTGTGACCTAGAAATTTTAACTTTTTCTGATTCTAAGTAATCCCTTTTACTTCGGTTTTCCTTGAGATTACAAATATGTTTCATCTATGATATTCTCAGCAACCTTCGGCAGAACCAGATTTCTGTTGCCTGAAGTCTCTTCTTCACCAGCAAAAAAAAGTTAAGTATTTACTACTATACTAGCAGTATGGTCCGGCGTTGCTCGCGTGTAATGGAAGCTTTAAAACTAATCCATGGTCCTGGAGCTCAGACTCTTTGGACGTTGGCACGAAAGACTAAAAAGCAATAGTTGTTTCCAGTTAAAGCGAAACCGTAGACTGAAAGAAAAATGAATGGATGTAAGTCAAATTTTGATTTCCTGGTATCGATATCAAATAAGTTTTTTCCTCGTAAACTGAATTTTGAAGGCTAAATAAGTCCTCTGAATAAATGGTATCATGGCTGAGACTAAGAACTACAATTATACCTACTTAGAGCCAAACCCGAAGCAAAAACTAAAATAAAAGGACTGAAAAAATTTCAGACATACAGGCAGATAAACAGATACACGCACAAATATCTCTATATATATATTATTGATTTTCTGCACTATTGTAAGAACTGCAAACTTGAAACTTCTAAATATCGTTTCTTATGTCTTTGTCTATGAGTGTATCAAATTTGATTAAAATCGGACCACTCCTTTTATAACCCGATTTTTTCGATTATCGATTTTCGATATTTATCGGGGGTACCTCGACACAAAACCCAGCTAAGAACACTCGCAGACGCTCATAGTACAACTGTGTAATAACCTACTGAATGAGCTTGTGTAAATGTTTGATAGAACAGGAATTAGGGGGATAGCCAAAAGAAAAACATTATTAAGAGCTACGTAGGACAGGAAGTTGTGGAGAGCCATGATCGTGAAGGAACAAGGCAGTATAAAGCAATGCAGGAAACGATTTTTCATTTGTTATTTACAAAATGTGTGCAACAAGTAACCTTGTTTTCACCTTCTAAAGAAGCAAAATTCAAATCGACCAGAGGTCAAAGCAGACTTGCCTTATTACGCTATCAGTGGGGGAGGGGGATTCCACGCGGTGTAATGGTTAACAAGCTTGTCTTGCTAGACCAATAACAACTGAATAGTAAGCTCGTCCCTCACTGGGTGCTCCATATTTTGGATATCCTGCCACATCCAAGCAACGCTTAGAAGAAATAGGCTTCGACGTGGTATAATGGTTATCTAGCTTGTCTTGTTAGAACAATTCTGAGTAGTGAGTTGGATACTCACTGGGGGGTCGGTCCTATAATTTTGACCTTGTGCCACATCGAAGCTCCGCCTAGAAAATTGGCACATCGACGTGGAGTAAAGTTTAGCTACCTTGTCTCATTAGATCAATTACGATTGAGTAGTGAGTTTGGTCCTCACTGAGTGCTTCTCACTTTCGGTCTTGTGCCATATCTAAGCAATGGTTAGAAAATGACCATTACGCTATCAGTGATAGAATCAGAAGCGCGCCATGCTGTCTACGGTAAAATCAGACTATTTCTAATTTCAACAGTAAATCTTTTAGCGTATCTAACACTAAAACGTACTAATTACTGACCAGGCTCAACCTTGCTTGGGTGACCGCTTGGGAATACCAGGCGCTGTAAGCGTTCAGTGACGGATGTGCGTTGTGGTGCAGTGGATATCGGCTTGGAAAGAGAAATCGGTGAGCCGATTTAGAATTCCAGTTGACATGCCCTGCATTCACAGACGCGCTGGTTCCCTTGGAAAAGGTATTAATCCGTCCCTTCCCTTCCAGTTATGAGGTTAAATAACAGGGTAGGACTTGAGACCCTTCTCTTAAACAATTCTAGTTGAGTACCCTGCATTCACTTAAGCATTGGTGCCCTTGGGAAAGGTATTAATCCGTCACTTCCCTCCAGTTATGGGTTAAATAACAGGATGGGGTCTGGAGGCAACCCATCTAGTGTTGGTGTCACAATAAAAACACCCTTGGTAGCCCTGGTTAAGCATCAAGTATTCAGCTATTTGACAAGATTGAATTTCGCTGCAAAACTGCGCCAGGGTTCCAAATTCACAGGGAATACTGGAGGAGTGTAACGAGTTCTATCTCAGCCAATGGCCGCAAGATGACGACAAACACTAAAACGACCATGTGTAATATTTTCACTTTGTGAGTGAGGAAAAATAATTACTCCTTTTCACATCCCAACCAAACCCCATGTAAAGCATTTTATCACACGGTATAATTTTTCTTTTAGTCGTCGCATTCCTGTCACAATGAATCATCCTCTTCTTAATTCTGGAACGTTTTATACCATGCTGTTCGATGCAACCAAAATAATGATATTAATATTCAATATATATTTCCTACGATGCCAAAAATTCTCCAGGTCTTTTTACCTCCCGGATCTCCTTTCAGTCCGTGGAGGATGTACACGCAGCTCTCAACGAAGAGCACAAAGATTTATGACGTCACAACACACTAACATTTTAATAGGTGTAAATAGGTTCGCCTAGCGTCCGGTTTATACTCCTCCCCGTCTTTGATTAGGAAAGACAGTTTATTCATTGTTTCCTGTTTAGAATTAGGTTTCCGCTTCCTTCTAAGATCTACTTCAACTTTATACTTCTGACGTTTCCAATTAAACTTCTGTACTTTTATTTACTGTTGCATTAATTTTTTTCTCTTCTCAATACTAGTAGATCAATTCACCTATCGTCCGGTTCAGACTTCTCCTGTTTAGGATTGGGTTTTGTAAAGACTTTTTCTTCTCTTCCACTAACGGTGGATTATTTCAACTTCATGACTTGCTTGGCGTTGTGTCTCTTAGATTATAATCCTTCGATTGGCTCTTGGGCCTTGTACAGTGTGAATAGCACGTTTCACATTTCTTGTGAGGGAAAGTATATGTAGTTGTAGGAAGGGTTCAATCCGTTGTAATTGGTGATGCCACCATGACAGAAACAAAGAAAAGAGAGCTGAAATGTTGTCTAATATCAATCTTCTTGTAAAGCACTGAATGCTGGGTAATCTCACAGATAAAAAATAAACAGGAATCGAAATCTATGCTGAGAATTCCATAGATCGCACTACCAATCATGAAGTCTTGAGGAAAATGGAAACTAAAAGAACACATACTTAAAATCAGAAAGAGATAGTTACAATTTCTTGGACACGTAATGAGGAAGAAAGACTAGGAGAATGCGACACTCACAGGACATATCAAAAGCCAACGAGATAGGAGAGAGCAGCTGGTAACCTTCTTTTTCTATGTACTTTATCCTTTCAGGACGTACACGATCATGGCTTTCCAGACCTCCTTATTCCTAGTGGCTATTAACACGCCTACTCCTGTTAAACCACGCAACTCTCGTTCCGTCATCCAGCTGATCAGGTCCTTCAAATATGTTATCCGTTGCTTTCCCCTGTCCCTTCCTCTCTGTCTGGCGTTTTAGTATCAGGTTCTCTAAGCCATCCTTTCTCATTGCATGCTCAAGAAACTTCAGCTGTCTCTTCCTGATGCTCAGTATTAATTTCCTTTTCGTTTCCATCATTTCTAAGACCTCATCATTGCTCACATGCTCGATCCATGATATTCGCAGCATTCTTCTGTAGAACCACATTTCAGTTGCTTCAAGTTTTTTCTTCATCTTTTAAGATATTGTCCAGCATTCACTGCCATATTGAAGAACTCACATTACATAGCAATCCAGTACTTCCTGTCTCTTAATACTCTACACAGCTTCTGGAACGCGTCCTTCGCTATGCCAATTCACTTTCGGATCTCTGTGTCGCACTTTCCGGCTTCTGTTAGAACACTTCCCAGGTATTTAAATTTTTGTAACTGCTTTATTTTCGTATTTCCCACTTTTATTTGGCTTTTTGGGTTGCTTTATTTGCATTCGGTCTTCTTGCAACTTATTTGTAGTCCTTTCTTGTTACACTCTTCAGTTCCCTTCTGTACGGGGTCTTATAGTTTCCTTTCCGTGTCTGCTATCAGCACTGTATCACATATGCTGTTCAAATTGTGGCCTCAGTTGACAAATCCTGCCATAACATCTAGGGATCTCAAAATAGTTTTGCTGTACAAATTCAAATAAATTAGTCGATACCAAGAGAAACTAAAATACATTACATTACGTTCTATTTAATACATGTTTCAACGAAAATAGATAGATAGATAGATAGATAGATAGATAGATAGATAGATAGATGAAAACGTAGAAAGATATATACATAGGAATAAATGGGATAGATAGATAGATAGATAGATAGATAGATAGATAGATAGATAGATAGATAGATAGATGAAAAATTAAAAAGATATATACATAGGAATAAATGAGATAGATAGATAGATAGATAGATAGATAGATAGATAGATGAAAACGTAGAAAGATATATACATAGGAATAAATGGGATAGATAGATAGATAGATAGATAGATAGATAGATAGATAGATAGATAGTGAGTATATACGTTAAAATGAGACTGACAAAGAAATGTTAAAATTTACTGTTTAGACATCAATGTGACTCAGTGTTAAACATGAACCTGTTATCAATCTAAATATGACATCTTTTGCGTTAATCTTCCAAGTGAGGATATCTTCAAGTCGTCATTTTATAAAAAATGACACTGTTTCTGAATTACAACAATTGACTGCTGTAGCTGAAACTCTAATGCATCTATGTGTGTAATATAACTTCCTTGTGTTAGACGAGTTGCGAACTGGTGTATTTATCTTATTCGGACTATTGTCCTCATCTTTGTTGCTATTTGTACGACGTTTCGGCTGTTGTACGCTCCGACCTTCTTCAGCTGCTAAGAATTTCGAACAGAACCCATTATTACAATCACTGGGGTATATCATCTCCATCCCTTTTACGTGGAGCCTCTTTTTCGTAGTCATGAGTCATCTCTCTCTAACCCTCTAAGTTACTTATTCACCACTACTGTAGCCTGGTATTGAACTCACAAATCTTTGGTTCAAGCCACAGGAACTGAAGGACACATGTCCCAGTGGATATAGACTTTGGTTAGTTCCTGTGACTTGACACAAAGAGTTGTGAGTTCAATACCAGGCCACAGCAGTGGTGAATAAGTAATTTACAGAGTAAGAGGGAGATAACTCATGACTACCAAAAAGAGGCGCTACACAAAAAGAATGGAGATGATATACCTCAGTGATTGTAATAAAAGGTTCTGTTCGAAATTCTTAACACCTGAAGAGGGCCGGAGCGTACAACGGCCGAAACGTCGTGCAAATGACAACAAAGATGAGGACAATAGTCCGAATAATGTAAATACGGTAAATCTACCTCATCTCAGAAATATAGACAAATAGAATGATCTATTATTAAACGACGTACAAATGGCAACCAAGATGTCAGAAATATAGACAAATGCGAACTGGAGTGTGGTAGAGGGCAATATTTTTTTGAATTTCCAATAGACGCACTTTATTAGTGACCATGGCTAGACTGTCTGAGTCGGTGGGTTGAAAAACAAATGAAGTTAAAATTCAAATTAAAATTTGAAGAGAATTTTCGCATTCGCCCAGAGTTGTAGTTGCTTTAAAAGACGAATTGCTGGAAGCAACATTCTTACCCTTATCCCCATGCAACTAGGTTGAATAATATAGCGTGTCACCATCATTGTTGTGCGTCTTCCCTATCCCGTGTCTATTGTCTGACCAACGCCCTCTTCCTTACTGTCCACCAGAAAGGTGCTGCCTCAGCAAAGTTAATGAGTCATCTTTACGTCGAGGGAGGATGAAATCGAACCGGAGCCGTGTACGCATATCCTGTTCTCAGTCACAGGCCCTCGGCCTCTTCTCCCTCCCACCTTCTTCGGATTCGCAGACGATACCAAAAATGGCATCAGGAATACTCTCACGTGCCTGCATTCCAGAAGACGATTAATACAAGATTATCAGAAACACTGACCATTATTTGGGGCCTCCGGACCGCTACCCTCCCTTCTAGTCAAATGCATTGCTCTTTTCAGCCGAGATAGCTCGATTAGATTGTTTCGATGGCCTTAGCTGACCGATTCATGGGCGGCCGATCTCCTGTCCGGACATAATGTAATTGTCATGGATTGTCTATTTTAGGTGAAGGATACTTGGTGCACGAGTCCAACCTCTCTACCGGCAGCATTTTGGGGGCGGGGAAAAGTATACAGCCACATGATTCCATGGCTTTACGATATCCCCTTTTTATTATTGGCGTTTTTGTGCGTAAACAGTACTTTTATAAGTAATTGAAGATAGATTAAAAGCATTTATATAGACAGGGGTGTTGTGGTGCAGCGGATGTCGGCTAGGAACGAGAAATCGGAGAGCCGTGTTCGAATCCCAGTTGAATTCGTTATAATCACTTACGCGAAATACCCTTGGGAAATATATTAATCCTTCTCTTCTCCCTCCAACTATGTGTTAAATAGCAAGACGGATTGGGTTCTATAGCCTTGGTTGGCAACCAGTCTACGGCAGAAAGTAATAGCAACCTACTGTAGGAAAATAGCCTGCCCAATCATTCATATACCTTTCGGGACATGATCGCCCAAACGTGTATCAGGCATGATACTTAACTGACTGATTGACATAGTGACATCTAAACTATTGTAAAGCTACAATGATGATCGGACTCCCTATCTATCGGCTGTCTAACTGTACTGATGAGCTGTGATTCAGTGAAACAGATCTGTCTGCGGATGACTATTTACGCTCTCACACCCTGATTGAGCACTCTGGAAGAATGGTAGACTTTGAAAAACAGTAGCTACTCTGGCATGTACGCATCGCTCATTCAGTAATGAATTAAAGCACTCTGACTATTGGGCGTGTATAATGATAATATACGTGCTAAAAAGTCTGCCTTCTTCTACCGAGCGCCCATAGCCCAGAGGTAGAATCGCCAACTGACGCCAATTCGGTCGGGTTTCAATCCTGGGTTAAAAAGCATTCGGAGTCTCACCGTACTGATGAGCTGTGATACAGCGAAACAGATCTGTCTGCGGATGACTATTTACGCTCTCACACCCTGAAGACTCTCACACTCTGGAAGAATGGTAGCCTTTGAAAAACAGTAGCTACTCTGGCATCTACGCATCGTTCATTCAGTAATGAATTAGAACACTCTCAGCTATTGGGCGTGTATAATGATAATATACACGCTAAAAAGTCTTCCTCCTTCTACCGAGCGCCCGTAGCTCAGAGGTAGAATCGCCGACTGACGCCAATTCGGTCGGGTTTCAATTCGGTCGGGTAAAAGGCAATCGGCTGTCTAACCGTACTGATGAGCTGTGATACAGCGAAATGGGTCTCGCTGCGGATGACTATACATATATATATATATATATATATATATATATATATATATATATATATGTGTGTGTGTGTGTGTGTGTGTGTGTGTGGATCCGTTGTGTGAATATAAATAGATAAATGCAGTTATGAATAATACATTTGTATGTACACATATATATAAGTACGAACATGTCTGTAGGGAAATATACGTATGTATGTGTGTATGTGTGTAAGTATACAAATATATGCGTATGTTGTGAGTATGTGTGAGAATTGTTAGCAAACTTGAATATATGTTACTACTATTTATACGCGTGGAAATCCCGTCTTCATAAAAATATGTATGTGAGTATGCGAACGCAAGATTTGTATGTGAGCATGGATGGATGTGTGTCTGTGTGTATATGTAAGTATAAACAAACGGGGCACTTATATGTACATATGTAGATATATGGACATGTGTATATGCGGATATAAATTAATATAAATTATTGTGTTAATATGTAGGGTTACACGTATATACGTATCCATGTGCTTGTAAGTGGGCGCGTAATGACTTTATGGTCACCATCCAAGAATGATGACCTCTTCGCAACTGGTCTAGAGATCCCCAACTGAGATAACGCCAAGCTCTCTGTTTATATATATATATATATATATATATATATATATATATATATATATATATTAAATAAGCCATTTAGGTTGATATACTTAAAACAAACTAAACTAGACCAAATCAGACAAATTCCAATGATTCAGTAAGTTGTCTGTACTCTTGTGGTCCAGTGGATATCGGCTCGGAACGAGAAACTGGGGAGCCGAGTTCGAATTCCAGTTGAATCCATTGTATTCACTTACGCGCAAATAGCCTTGGGAAAGGTATTAATCCGTCTCTTCCTTCCAGTTATGGGTTAAATAGCAGGACAGATTGTGTTCTATAGCCTTGGTCGGCAACCAGTCTACCGCAGAAAGCAATGGCAACCTACTGCGGGATAATCTTCTGCCCAGTCAGTCATGTCTCTTTCGAGACATGATCGCCCAAGCGTGTATCACGTATGGCACTTTAACTGACTGACTCTGACTAGACAATCTTGCTTTGAAATTTATGAACAAAAATACAAGACAGTTTACTATCCAATAATTTGTGTTTATGCTTATACAATTTTGTCAGTTTTATAACCTAGTGTGTGTGTGTGTGTGTGTGTGTGTGTGTGTGTGTGTGTGTGTGTGTGTTTATTGGTACAAATACATGCTGTGGATGTGTGTTAGCCTATAAGATCCTCAGGAAAATCCTATCACCTAGATTTTTTAATCGTTATTTTCCGACTGATGCACTCTTCAAATTTCAACAATTTCATAATTAGTCTATTCCCGTTTTATTTTTATTATATATTTGATTGTTTTTGTATTTGTGAAACAGCCATATTGACGGATGGAAGGCGTATCTGCCATGTACTCGTTTCAGCTTGAAAATAAAATCGATTGTAATACCGAACCAATATTATTTGTAAATAATCTTGAACCTCACTGCCAGACACGTGTTTCTTGACATCTGTCTCCTTTCTTCTATTAAGAGCTGTCCTTGTGGTCCTGTTGTCAGCGACAAATGAGGAGAAAGTGACATAATCAACATTTGCGAAAGGCGAACAGTCAACTTTGCCATAAAAAGGCTGTCAGACGCTGAACAACAGCCATTATCTTCCTGAAACGATGACGTCATGCGCAATTATCTGGATTGAAAGAAAGTTGTCGCTGTTTCTAAATAAATTTTATATTTTACAAATCGTTCTACAAAAAGAAAATCATATTCAAGTAGCTACAGGCGAAAAATCTTGCTAAATTTTATTTAAACAAACAGTACGCGTAAAAAAAATCTCACTATTTTCTTACTTGAAATGTCTGACGAATCATAATTCTTGATTTAGTAATTGAATCAACTATTTGCGAGTTTGACTAAAAGAATTGCCGTGGAAATTCACTGATTACCTTCTTAATATTCGAGCTAAACAACTTTAACAAATATTCCATGTCCAAATCAGGCCTTTATGATTTGATATTGTTATTGGACCTACCCTTTTTAGACTATAATGAACTCTTCCTATTGTTATGAATACCGGGAGAATATGCCTCTCGGGGTGGAGCTGGGTTGAGTCATCCCAGTCTAATACTTGACAGTCAGACTGACGTGTAACACTCTTGGATTTGTTTGCCGTTTAATATACATGTTTCGCTAATTCCCGAGTTCGAGTTTTCTTCCGGACCTATTCTGGGTTCACAACAGATATTTTAAACTGGGGGCTACATTTCTTAATGTTTAAAGAGTGGATAATCTCTTTGCCTTCTTCGACGGATTTAAATCAGTCATTTCTGGTTTCTCTAGAAAGAAATAGCAGATTCTTCATAAATTCCTTTAAATGGAACTGTGCCGTTTAATTATACAATGTAATGTCTTAAAAACAAATGCTAAATTTAAGAGATTTTTTATCAATTTCTCAGTTCTAAATTTCATGGTTAATTTTTCTTTATTAAAATTTAAATTGCGTCCCAAAATTTTAGTTATTCTACAAGTTATTCTTTTTTCTTTCTATTTTTAAATAATTTCAGCCAAGGCAATTTATAATCATTTCAAGTTACTTTTCCTTTTTCTTTTTTTTTTTTAATAATTTCAGCCAAGGCAATTTATAATCATTTCAAGTTATTTTTCCTTTTTCTTTTTTTTTTTTAATAATTTCAGCCAAGGCAATTTATAATCATTTCAAGTTACTTTTCCTTTTTCTTTTTTTTTTTAATAATTTCAGCCAAGGCAATTTATAATCATTTCAAGTTACTTTTCCTTTTTCTTTTTTTTTTTTAATAATTTCAGCCAAGGCAATTTATAATCATTTCAAGTTATTTTTCCTTTTTCTTTTTTTTTTTTAATAATTTCAGCCAAGGCAATTTATAATCATTTCAAGTTACTTTTCCTTTTTCTTTTTTTTTTTTAATAATTTCAGCCAAGGCAATTTATAATCATTTCAAGTTACTTTTCCTTTTTCTTTTTTTTTTTAATAATTTCAGCCAAGGCAATTTATAATCATTTCAAGTTACTTTTCCTTTTTCTTTTTTTTTTTAATAATTTCAGCCAAGGCAATTTATAATCATTTCAAGTTATTTTTCCTTTTTCTTTTTTTTTTTTAATAATTTCAGCCAAGGCAATTTATAATCATTTCAAGTTACTTTTCCTTTTTCTTTTTTTTTTTTAATAATTTCAGCCAAGGCAATTTATAATCATTTCAAGTTACTTTTCCTTTTTCTTTTTTTTTTTAATAATTTCAGCCAAGGCAATTTATAATCATTTCAAGTTACTTTTCCTTTTTCTTTTTTTTTTTTAATAATTTCAGCCAAGGCAATTTATAATCATTTCAAGTTACTTTTCTTTTTTCTTTTTTTTTTTAATAATTTCAGCCAAGGCAATTTATAATCATTTCAAGTTACTTTTCCTTTTTCTTTTTTTTTTTTAATAATTTCAGCCAAGGCAATTTATAATCATTTCAAGTTACTTTTCCTTTTTCTTTTTTTTTTTAATAATTTCAGCCAAGGCAATTTATAATCATTTCAAGTTACTTTTCCTTTTTCTTTTTTTTTTTAATAATTTCAGCCAAGGCAATTTATAATCATTTCAAGTTACTTTTCTTTTTTCTTTTTTTTTTTAATAATTTCAGCCAAGGCAATTTATAATCATTTCAAGTTACTTTTCCTTTTTCTTTTTTTTTTAATAATTTCAGCCAAGGCAATTTATAATCATTTCAAGTTATTTTTTTTATTTTTTAATCATTTCAGCCAAAGAAATTTAAATCATTTCAAGTTATTTTTTTCGTTTTTAAAATTATTTCAGCCTAAGCAATTTAAATCATTTCAAGTGATTTTTCTTTTTTCTTTTATGAAAATAATTTCAGCCCAAGCAATTTAAATCATTTTAAGTTACTTTTCCTTTTTCTTTTTTTTTAAATAATTTCAGCCAAGGCAATTTATAATCATTTCAAGTTTTTTTAATCATTTCAGCGAAAGAAATTTAAATCATTTCAAGTTATTTTTTTCGTTTTTAAAATTATTTCAGCCTAAGCAACTTAAATCATTTCAAGTGATTTTTCTTTTTTCTTTTATTAAAATAATTTCAGCCCAAGCAATTTAAATCATTTTAAGTTACTTTTCATTTTTCTTTTTTTTTTAAATAATTTCAGCCAAGGCAATTTATAATCATTTCAAGTTTTTTTAATCATTTCAGCGAAAGAAATTTAAATCATTTCAAGTTATTTTTTTCGTTTTTAAAATTATTTCAGCCTAAGCAACTTAAATCATTTCAAGTGATTTTTCTTTTTTCTTTTATTAAAATAATTTCAGCCCAAGCAATTTAAATCATTTTAAGTTTTAATTACTTTTCATTTTTCTTCTTTTTTTTTTTTAAATAATTTCAGCCAAGGCAATTTATAATCATTTCAAGTTATTTTTTTTATTTTTCTAATCATTTCAGCCAAAGAAATTTAAATCATTTCAAGTTATTTTTTTCGTTTTTAAAATTATTTCAGCCTAAGCAACTTAAATTTTTTCAAGTTATTTTTCTTTTTTCTTTATCTTAAATAACTTTAGCCCAAGCAATTTATAATAATTTCAAGTTATTTTTTAAATCATTTCAGCCCAAGCAATTTAAATCATTTTAAGTTATTTTCCTTTTTTTAAAATCATTTCAGCCCAAGCAATTTAAATCATTCAAGTTGTTTTTCTTTTTTCTTTATCTTAAATAATTTCAGCCCAAGCAATTTAAAATCCTTTCAAGTTATTTTTTCTTTTTTTTAATCATTTCAGCCAAAGGAATTTATATAGCTCCTCATCCCAAAAACTAATATTGAAAAACAGACCTCACATAACAATCCAGTTTGCTCTTCTTTGTTTCCAGCGAAATTTTCCTGTCTCTTAATACTCTACTCAGCTTCTGAAATGCACCTTTGTTTTGCCAATACACCTTCAGATCTCAGACTATTAACTTGGTCAGTTAAGTGCCATACGTGATACACGCTTCGGCGATCTTGTCTCGAAAGAGACATGACTGACTGGGCAGAAGATTATCCCGAATTAGGTTGTCATTGATTTCTGCGGTAGACTGGTTGCCAGACAAGGCTATAGAACCTTTGACTTACATCAGATGCATAGCCAAGGTCATAGAACCTTTGGCCTTCATCAGATGCCTATCAATCTGGGTAACACACAAATAAGTAATTTCTGGAATGAGGAGTTATCCTTATTTATAGATTATATTTGAACGATAGAACCAGTCTGTCCCATTATTTAACCCATAACTGAAAGGAAGAGACGGATTAATACCTTTCCCAAAGGTATTTGTGCAAGAATTCAACTGGAATTCGATCGTGGCACCCCGATTTGTCGTTCCGAGTCGATAACCACTGTTAACGAATCATTCCAAATTATCAAACCAAACTAATACCCAGGATGAAGATAGTAGAGATATTTTTTTCAAATATCCGTCACAACAAGTCTCAAACGTTAGATAACAAAAGCAAGAAAAACATACAAAACATTTATTCCATTTCTTCAAGTAAACAAAAAAATACAGGCTCGCATCCGTTTTTGTTAAGGAAAACAATTCATTTTCCAGTTGGCCATCTCTAAATAGGAGAAAATCTGTCTGTGAGTTATAAGAAAGGAAATTAGAGAACTATCGAATATACAAGGAGAAAAAGGATACACTTAATGGTTTCCAGTCTGTCAACAAGAAAGGTTAATAAACCTCAAAGGACGGATTGGATATCATCTTTGTGAAAAAAGGAAGTGTCTATCAATCATTCGATAAAGACTGTTTTATCTTGTATAAGATAAAAAGGGGGGCGTCTGTTGGATAATACTGAAGAAATTGAGATGTTGGCCGGAAGAAGTGATCATCGGGTACAAAAATAAGAAGGAAAAGATGCGGTAAAAATAAAAAGGAGAAAAAAGAAATAGAAAAAGAAGGAAATAAAAATAAAAATCGAACTGAAAGTAAAAAAATTAAAAATAAAGATAAATACAATAAAGAAAGAAAGAAAGAAAAAAAGAAAGAAAGAAAGAAAGCATATGAATTGAAAAAAAGAAAAGCAGAACCGAATTTAAAGAAATAAATAAAGAAAGAAAGAAAGCATATGAATTGAAAAAAGAAAAGCAAAACCGAATTTAACGGAAGAAAGAAAGAAAGAAATAAAGAAAGAAAGAAAGAAAGAAAGAAAGAAAGAAAGGAAGGAAGGAAGCATATGAATTGAAAGAAAGGAAAGTAAACCCGAATTTAACGAAAGAAAGAAAGAAAGAAAGAATGAAAGAAAGAATGAAAGAAAGAAAGAAAAGAAAAAAGAAAGCATATTAATTACAAAAATTGAAGGAAAACCGAATTTAAAGAAAGAAAGAAAGAAAGAAAGAAAGAAAGCATATGAATTGAAAGAAAGGAAAGCAAACCCTAATTTAAAAAAGAAAGAAAGAAAGAAAGCATTTCAATTGGAAAAAAATGCAAAACCGAATTTAAAGAAAGAAAGAAAGAATTAAAGAAAGAAAGTAAGAAAGAAAGAAAAAAGAAAGCAGATGAATTGAAAAAAGGAAAGCAAAACCGAATTTAAAGAAAGAAAGAAAGAAAAAAGAAAGCAGATAAATTGAAAAAAAGAAGATATTTTGGCCCTCAGGCCCGAGAGACGTCCAATGAAAACGATTTCATGTCCGGATCTCGTTTCTGTTTGCATGATGGCTACGATAGCGGTTTTCAAAAATTTCGTGATACTTTTGAGCCATTTGTTACTCCTTCTCTCTTACTCTACATCTCTCTCTCTCTCTCTCTCTCTCTCTCTCTCTCTCTCTCTCTCTCTCTCTCCATCGTACAGATTATTATCACCGAGCAAACCCCACTTTCTCTCCAGTCATGATGGACGGTTGCACTCACAATGAGTTTCCTTGATTTGACCGTCTACCTGGACTCAAGTTACCGCCAAACCTCAAGTAAAACTTTTACAGACAATCCATCGCTATGGAACTGGATGTTCGGAAAAGGTCAACATATTGCCTCGCTCCAGAAAATACCTGATCCTGTGTCATGCTTACAAGAGTCTGATTTAGCCAAAGTAGAGCATTACAACCATATCTGGGGTGGTGCTGCTCAATACGAATTTTCTAGTCTTGACAGGGTTTAAAATCATTTCCATTGTCTTCTATGTGCCCTGTCCCTTCAAAACGTAGGCGATCATGGCTTTCCACGTCTCCCTATCCGTGGTGGCTCTTAGCACGCCTTCTCCTGTTACACCATGTAACCTTCATTCCATCATCCACTTGATTAGGTCCTTCAAATATGTTATCCGTTGTTTTCCCCTGTCTCTTTTTCCATCTATCTGGCTCGTTAGTATCAGGTTCTCCAAACCCTCCTTCCTCATTGCATGTCCCAGGAACTTTAACTCTTTCTTCCTGATGCTCAGAATTTATTTCCTTTTCGTTTCCATCATTTTCAAGACATTATTGCTCACATGCTCGATCCATGATATTCTCAGCATCCTTCTGTAGAACCACATTTCAGTTGCTTCAAATCTTTCCTTCATCTTCGATGATATTGTCCAGCATTCACTGCCATATTGAAGAAGTGACATCACATAGCAATCCAGTACTCTTCTCTTTGTTTCTAGCGAAATTGTCCTGTTTCTTAATACTTTACTCAACTTCTGGAATGCTTCCTTCGACATGCCAATTCTCCTTCGGATCTCTGTGTCACACTTTCCGTCTTCTGTTATAACATTTCCCAGGTATTTCAATTTTTGTACCTGCTTGATTCTAGTATCCCCGACCTGTATTTGGCATATTGGGTTGCCACTTTTTACTGATGACCATGCATTCGGTTTTCTTGCATTTTATTTGTAGTCTTTTCTTGTTACTCTCTTCAGCTACCTTCTGTAGGAGGTCTTGTAGTTTCCTTTCTGTGTCCGGTATCAGCACTGTATCATCTGCGTACCTTAGGTTATTTAAATTATGGCCTTTTATAGTTTCTTTATCCTTTAGCACAGACGCAGCGTTGCATGTTTCAAGCTACAATAGCTTATTGTTATTTCTATGTCAAATGTTCAGATGAGCGTTCCATTCCTTAGGTTCATCTTTTACAACTAGAACATGCCATAGACTTCCACAGAGTTGAGTCATCCTCATTTCCTCTATATTTGAAATAGGATGAGAAATCTCTACTCGAGCAGCTTTTTCTCAATATATGCCATATTGCGGAATAGGCTCCTGAGTGGAAACTTCTCTGAACAGACATAATCAAATCAATGGTTTGCTGGATCAAAATCCGAGAACTACGGTCCGAAAATTTGCATCAGATCTTGAAGCATCTCGTACAACTGCTTCTCGGCAGTTAAAAGACACTGGACAAGTAGAGAATCTAGATAGATTTGTTCTGCATGAATTGAATGAAACTAAAAAAATGTCACTTTGAAGTGTGTTCTATTTTGCTTTCTCGACTGAAAAAAGAACCTTTGTTGCATCGAATTCTTACATGCGAAGAAAAATGGATACTTTTTGACAACCGAGTTTCAATTCCAGTTGAATTCCTTGGATTCACTTCCACACAAATACCCTTGGGAAAGGTATTAATCCGTCTCTTCCCTCCAGTTAATGGTTACATAATAGAACATTTTGGGTTCTATAGCTTTGGATGGCAACCATTTTACCGCAGAAAGCAATGGTTTAGGGAGTAGGGACTCCGACTAACACCAAATCAGGCGAGTTTTGATCCCGGCTGGAAGCAAGTGGATGTCAAACCACACTGATGAGCTACGAATACAACGAAACAGTCTTGTATGTGGATGACTAATATTTATTATTAGAATGGGCATTGTGGTGCAATGGATATCGGCTCGGAACGAGAAATCGGGGAGCCGAGTTCGAATTTCAGATGAATTCCTTGCATTCACTTGGGAAAGGTATTAATTTGTCTCTTTCCTCCAGTTATGGGTTAAATAATAGGACAGATTGGGTTCTATAACCTTGGCTGACAACCAGTCTACCGCAGAAGGCAATGGCAACCTACTGTGGGATAATCTTCTACCCAGTCAGTCATGTCTCTTTTGAGGCATGATCGCCCAAAGCGTGTATCATGCATGGTACTTAACTGACTGACTGAATATAATAGTTAGAAACATGATTAAGGCTCCTATTGGTCATAAAGTGGGGGATCGGTTTTCTATTGTTATGAAGTAATAAACTGATCCCTTACTAATTGCTACTTAATAATATATTACATCTCTTCCACCTCCAGTTATGGGTTAAATAATAGGACGGATTGGGTTCTATAGCCTTGGCCGGCAACCAGTCTACCGCAGGAAGCAATGGCAATTTACTGCGGGATAATCTTCTGCCCAGTCAGTCTTGTCTTTTTCGAGACATGATCGCCCAAAGCGTGTATCACGTATGGCACTTATCTGACTGAAGAGAGTGAAGACATGATTAAATGCAAGTGAATCAGCAAAACAATATCCAAAACCTCTACTGTACCCTAAAGCGTTAATGATTACTGTATGTTGGTCTTTCAAAGGATGATATTTTTTGAAGATAGCATCAATGATTTAGAAGTACTTTGAAGACCAGTCATTCATCTATATGGCGCCAATTTCAATTAAATAAATTAATCATTTAACATTTCTGTAGCGTTTTA
The DNA here is from genome assembly GCA_037127315.1 of Ascarosepion bandense. Taxonomy (NCBI): domain Eukaryota; kingdom Metazoa; phylum Mollusca; class Cephalopoda; order Sepiida; family Sepiidae; genus Ascarosepion; species Ascarosepion bandense. Next base: position 1,797,352 of record JBBBDQ010001026.1, on the reverse strand, counting down.
TTCACTTCCTAAGAAACCGGACAATTTCGCTAGAAACAAAGATTGCTATGTGATGTCAGTTCTTCAATATGACAGTGAATGCTGGACAATATCATCGAAGATGAAGGAAAAACTTGAAGCAGCTGAAATGTGGTTCTACAGAAGGATGATGCGGATATCATAGACCGAGCATGTGAGCAATGATGAGTGTTGGAAAGAATGGAAACGAAAAGGAAATTAATATTAAGAATCAGGAAGAGACAATTGAATTTCATGGGATATACAATGAGGAAGGCGGGCTTGGAGAACATGATACTAACAGGTCAGATAGAGGGAAAAAGAAACATAGAAAAGCAGCGGATAACATATTTGAAGGGCCTGAGCAGGTAAATGACAGAACGGGGATTGCGTGGTGTAAAAGGAGAAAGTGTGCTGAGCAGGTGGATGACAGGATGGGGGCTACGAGATGTTACAAGAGTAAGCGTGCTAAGAGCCACCAGTGATAGAGAGACGTGGAAGGCCATGATCGCCTACGTTTTTAAAGGACAAGGCATATAAAAGAAGAAGAAGAAAGTGTGTCGTTCCATTTGTGACAACTTAATAAATAACTTATTTAATATTTTAGAAGCATTTTATTCCTTTCTTATTTAGTGTGTCATATGTGACAATCTAATATTTGTTGTCAATTGTCAAGAATAAATAAAAAATCTATGAATCTAGTTTCATATGTATAGGTCTTTTTGAAAGTTCTTTTGACAAGCAGTAAACATTGCCCACGGAGTTAAAAGTGTATAGACTAGTAGCTGTTTTAGTGGAATTTTTTTTTTTTTAATCGTATCACCCCGAGCAAGGCGGTAACGCCACTAATGTGCAGGAAGCTACGTAAGAGTGAAAAGATTGGAAAAGAGAAAGCCGGAAACCACATCCTAAACAGGGAACAAGGGACGAGTCTCTTAACCTGTCCAATAGACGTGGGTGGAGTGTGAACCGGGCGATAGATAGATCTATCTACTCCAATTGAAAAAAAAAACAAAAAACAAAGTGAGAAGACTGGAAAAGAGAAAAAAAGCTGGAAACCTCATCCTAAACAGGGAACAACGGATGAGCCTCGTAACCTGTCCAATAGACGTGGGTGGAGTGTGAACCGGGCGATAGATAGATCTATCTACTCCAATTTAAAAAAAAAAAAAACAAAGTGAGAAGATTGGAAAAGAGAAAAAAAACCGGAAACCTCATCCTAAACAGGGAACAACGGATGAGCCTCGTAACCTGTCCAATAGACGTGGGTGGAGTGTGAACCGGGCGATAGATAGATCTATCTACTCCAATTAAAAAAAAAAAAACAAAGTGAGAAGATTGGAAAAGAGAAAAAAAACCGGAAACCTCATTCTAAACAGGGAACAACGGATGAGCCTCTTAACCTGTCCAATAGACGTGTGTGGAGTGTGAACTGGGCGATAGATAGATCTATCTACTCCAATTGAAAAAAACAAAAAAACAAAGTGAGAACATTGGAAAAGAGAAAAAAAGCCGTTAACCTCATCCTAAACAGGGAACAACGGATGAGCCTCTTAACATGTCCAATAGACGTGGGTGGAGTGTGAACCGGGCGATAGATAGATCTATCTACTCCAATTGAAAAAAAAAACAAAAAAAAGTGAGAAAATTGGAAAAGAGAAAAAAAGCCGGAAACCTCATCCTAAACAGGGAACAACGGATGAGCCTTTTAACCTGTCCAATAGACGTGGGTGGAGCGTGAACCGGGCGATAGATAGATCTATCTACTCCAATTGAAAGAAAAAAGTGAGAAGATTGGAAAAGATAAAAAAAGCCGTTAACCTCATCCTAAACAGGGAACAACGGATGAGCCTCTTGAATTACCGTCTTTTTGACATACATTTCCGATTCTTTTAAAGTGTGTGAATGCTCGACAATTTACTTCCAGATGAAGAAGAGGATTGGAGATAAGGAGAACTGGTTGCAAAAGCTTTCGACAAAATACGCCACAAAGAGATGCTCAGCAGCCCCGACAAATTTAGGATAATTAAGAATCTCTACTGGCAGCAATGTGCGTTGTGGTACAGTGGTCATCGACTCTGAACGAGAAACCGGGGAGCCGAGTTCGAATTCCAGTTGAATCCATTGTATTCACTTACGCGCAAACACCCTTGGGAAAGGTATTAATCCGTCTATTCCTTCCAGTTATGGGTTAAATAGCAGGACAGATTGTGTTCTATAGCCTTGGTCGGCAACCAGTCTACCGCAGAAAGCAATGGCAACCTACTGCGGGATAATCTTCTGCCCAGTCAGTCATGTCTCTTTTGAGGCATGATCGCCCAGGCGTGTATTACGTATGGCAATTCACTGACTGACTGACTGACTGACTGGCAGCAAACCGCTTGTATACGGATAGGTAACGAATTCAGCAGATATACAAAGATAGAAAGGGGCGTAAAACAAGGATGTGTCTTTTCAACTGATCTATTTAATTGTACAGCGAAAATATTTTGAGGACCCTAGATGTTATACCAGGATTTGTCATCGGAGGACACAATTTAAACAACCTAAGATACGCAGATGATACAGTGCTGATTGCAGACACCGAAAAGAAACTACAAGATCTCCTACAGGAGATAGCGGAAGAGAGTGACAAAAAAGGACTACAAACAAACTGCAAGAAAATTAAATGCATGGTTATCAGCAAGAAGAGCAACCCAAAATGCAAAATACATGTACAAAAATTTAAATACTTCGGAAGTCTTTAAACAGAAGACGGAAAGTGCGACACAGAGATCCGAAGGCGAATTGGCATGGCGAAAGACGCGTTCCAGAAGCTGCGTAAAGTATTAAGACACAGGAAACTATCTCTAGAAACAAAGACGTGAGTACTAGATTGCTGTGTGATGTCAGTTTTTCAATACGGCAGTGAATGTTTGGCAATATCAACAAAGATTAAGGAAAAACTTGAAGCAGCTGAAATGTGGTTCTACAGAAGGATGATGCGGATATCATAGACCGAGCATGTGAGCAATGAGGAAGTGTTGGAAAGAATGGCCAGATAGAAGAAAAATGAGAGAGGAAAGCAGCGGATAAGATATTTGAAGGGCCTCAGAAGGTGGATGACAAGATGGGGGCTGCGAGATGTTACAGGAGAAAGAGTGCTAAGAGACACCAGTGATAAGGAGACGTGGAAGGCCACGATCGCCTACGTCTTTAAAGGACAAGGCACATAGAAGAAGAAGGTTGTACCGATGAAGCAGAAGGAAAGTAGGCAGAAACTGATGAGGTCAAATTCTATAAAGGTATAGAAAAAAGCAGTTGTAATTTCTTCAACACAAAATGAGGTCCTGGGTATGTTCGTAAACTGCATCCGGCAGCAAGGCCTCTGATTGGGAGGTTGTGAGGAACATGGAAACACCCTTAATTGCTGTTGTTCCCAGGTCCACCCTGAGAAATAAGAATGCAAACCCTCTTTTCTTTCTTATAGGTAGATGTTTTATTCAGTGGTCCTGGGTATGACAATAAACTACATCCGACAGCAAGGCCTCTGATTGGGAGGTTGTGAGGAGCATGGAATCACCTCTTAATTGCTGTTGTTCCCAGGTCCACGCAGAGAAATAAGAATGCAAACCCTCTTTTCTTTCTTATAAGTAGATGTTTTATTCAGTGGTCCTGGGTATGACAATATACTACATCCAGCAGCAAGGAATCTGATTGGGAGGTTGTGAGGAACATGGAAACACCTCTTAATGGCTGTTGTTCCAAGGTCCACCCTGTGAAATAAGAATGCAAACTGGTTGTTCCCAGGTCCATCCTGACTCGGAGTGGTAGCACCTGTTAAGGTCCCATTTATGGGCTAATATTTAACCCCCAAACTGGGATCAAAACACTATGAAAGTATAAAAATACACTTTTATAGAAATATATTAAAAAAAATGAACTTTTATAGAAAATATTCATTATTGAAGAATAAATATTACCAACAATTTATTTTTGAAGGAAAAAAATTATTGCCATAATACATTTTTTAAGGAAAACAAACTTTTTACCATAATACATATTTGAATGTAAAACTAAAAGATATATATATAATCATTTCTCCCCAAGCAAGGCATTCCATTGCCACTATTGCGCATGGGGCTACATAGGGGAAGGTAAAGAGGAGGAGTGGTTAGACATAGGGAATGTCAGAAGGAAGGTGATAGATGGGTAAGGATACCGAGGATGAGGGTTGGGCAGATGGGAAGAGTGTTTGAAAGAATGGGAGCGAGTTAGTGTGTTAGGAGGTGTCTATTGACTTTACATTTAAACTCCTGGAGATTGTAACCGTCGGGGAAGCAATCATGTGGAAGGGAATTCCACAGTCGGGAAGTGCGGGAAAAGAAACTGTTGGAGTAGAAGTTGCGGTTGCATTTTATCGGTTTCACTGTAAAAGGGTGGGATCTAGTTGCTAATCTAGTATCTCGTGCAAATTCGAACCTAGGGGGCACCAGTGATCTAAGTTCATCAGAGCAGAAGCCGTGAAAGTATTTATAGAAGAGACACAGGGAAGCCACGTCGCGCCGGTGAGAGAGAGACTGCAGGCTGTCTGCCAAGTTGGTATCGATCACATTACAGACCCTCCGCTGTACCTTGTCGAGAAGCCCGAGGAGAATAGCAGGAGCACCCGACCAGATATGGCAGCAGTTTTCAATGCACGGGCGGATGGTAGATTTATAAATGTGCAAGATAGATTCAGACGGAAAAAACTTCCGGGCCCTGCACAGAGAACCGACTTTCATAGCAGCGGATTTAGCAATGGATTCGATATAGTCATTCCATTTGAGGTCCGCTGTAAGTGTGAGACCAAGGAGGCGTAGTGTTTTACTCTCTGGGAGGCAAGCCTGGTCCATGCTAATGGGAGGTAGGTGCGATTGTATATGATGGTTAATTGATCGTAGCTTTGTTTTAGAAGCATTAAAGCTTACGAGCCATTTCTTACCCCAGTCCACTACGGATTGGAGGTCCTTTTCAAGCTCGGCTGCAAGGTTAGCTTTGACGCCTACACCAGATTTTTGGTCGAGGCGAGAGTAAACTGTGATGTCATCGGCGTACATACCTACTTGGGATATTATGGAATCAGATATCTTCAGTTTTCTAAAACAAAAAATTAAAATTAAAAAGATTTTCATCAAAATATGACTAAACAACCTTTTCACTATAACAGAACATAGAAAATATCTTAAACCCCCACTTTTTTGGCATTAATTAGCCCACAGAGGTTGACATGCCGTTAAGACAAAACTCAAACCCAAACCCAACATATAATGAAGAAAAACGGCCAGAAAATTTAAAAATCAAAATATAGAAGCAGCAAGTGAGAAACAGGAGTGACCTATTAAACGAGTTTACTAGGACTGATTCATTTTATAAGCCTTATCAATCCCTTTTTTTTAATAATGGCTTAGTAATACAAATCTTAATAATTAACTCTTATCTAGGAGGATAAAAGGTGGATTCATACCTTTCTCCAAGGGTATTAGCGCCTAAGCAAATATGACAAACCCAGCGGTTATTGGAACTTGGCTCTCAGATTAACTCTTCATAGCCATTATTTTTTAAATCACCCGTTCGTCAAAACTTACAGCACCTGGTATTCCCATGTCTTCTTCTATGTGGCTTGTCCCCTCAGGACGTAGGCGATCATGGCTTTCCACGTCTCTCTATACCTCGTGGTTCTTAGCACACTTTCTCCTTTTACACCATGCAATCTCCGTTCTGTCATTTACCTGCTCAGGCCCTTCAAATATGTTATCCCCTGCTTTCCTCTGTCTCTTTTTCTCTCTGGTCTGTTAGTATCAGGTTCTCTAAGCCCTCCTTCCTCATTGCATATTCCAGGAACTTCAGCTGTCTCTTCCTGGTGGTCACCCATTAGTTCTTGAGTTTGTCAGTTACTTTCAGCCAGGGTATGTGTGAGTGTCCCTGGTCCTCATCTGAACATGGACCCTACATTCTCATCTGCAATGTCTGAGAAAGATTCTATCCTCTTGTCGCTGATATGGGTGTTTATATATCTGTCTCTGCCCTGCGGCTCTTTCTCACGCGTGCATCCCAGGGTGCAAATGCTTCAATCACGTTGGTCTGTAGTCAGCGGTTAGGAGGCTATCTTGGGTTAAACCTTCTCCAGGCTGCTCTTCAGGACACTGAGTGCATAGTCATTTCTAGCATGATCTACAGTGAGACACCAACTTGACTATAAAAAAGGTTTTCAGATTTTAACTGAATTTGCAACAACTCGTCGTTACTTTTGTTTAATTTCTCAGATCTCGTCCTCAATTCGTAAATGTTTGACAATATCTAAGAGTAAATTTGTTAACATCAGTGATGTATCTTGACTCGCTTATCTCATTCGCCTTTGCCAGGCCATTTAAACTGTAACTCGGTGAATGGCTCTAGGATTTACCTCCTACCTCCACCATCTTGTGTGGTTAAAGTATTGAGACAGGAGGGGCGTGGTTGACAGCGTTAATTGTAGGCGATAAGATAACTGACACCCATCGCTGATAATGGCCTCTCGGGGAACTGGCCTTTCATCTTCGGTTTATCTAAGTGAATATAAATCTTTCGATACATTTTTTATTATTCTTTTACTACTACTAGTAGTAGTAGTGTTATTACTATTACTAGTAGTAGTAGTAGTAGTGTTATTACTATTACTACTACTAGTAGTGCTACTACTGCTACCATTACAGTTACGGTTGTGATTTCTACTGTTTGTTTTTCTACTCGAATATAATTATCGCGAAACTGAGTCGATTTTGCATTTTTCTTTGTTGTTGTTCTATTGTTTCTTTCTTTTCCTTTTCACCTTTCTTCTTCTCGACCTCATTTCTTCTGACTCCTGTTCTTTTTATCGTCCTCCTTCCTCTCATTCTTCTTCTTCCCACGTCCCTTCTTCTCTCTTTTGCTTCTCTCTTCTTCTTCTTTCTCTCCTTTCTTTTTCACTTTCCTACTCACACTGATTTCTCTTCTTCTCACTTTTTCTTTTTCTTCTTCTTCTTCTTCTTATTATTATTATTATTATTATTATTATTATTATTATTATTATTATTCTCTTTCTTCTTTCAGTTCTTCTTCTCGTCACTCTTTTTCTTATTATTATTATTATTATTCTCTTTCTTCTTCTTTCAATTCTTCTTCTCGTCACTCTTTTTCTTCTTCTTCTTCTTCTTCTTATTCTTCTTCTTCTTATTATTATTATTATTATCAATCTCCTTCTACTCACTCTTCTTATTATCACTCTTTTCTCTCACTTTCACACTCTCCTCCTTCTTCTCACTCTTTTTCTGATTATTTTCCTTCTTTTCGCTTCTTCTTCCCCTTTTTCTTCTCCTCCCTCTTCTCATTTTTCTTTTTTCCTTTTTTTCATCTCACTCTCCTTCTTATTCTCACTCTTCTTCTTCTTACTAGTATTCCCTTTCTTCTTCTTCATTTTCTTCTTCTTCTTCTTCTCTCTCTCCTTCTTCTTCTTCGCTCTTCTTCTTCTTCCAATTCTTCTTCTCACTATTCTTATTATTATTGCTATTATTATTATCAATCTCCTTCTAGTCACCTTTCTTCTCTTTATCTGTCTTTTTCTCGCCCTTCTCCCCTTCTTCTTCTCCTTTTTTCCTCTTTCCTCTTCTAATTTTTCTTCTTTTTTTTTCTCAATCTCCTTCTCCTCAGGTTTCTACTTCTATTTCTTTCTATTTTTCCTTTCTTCTTTTTCTTCTATTTATTCCAGTTCTTCTTCTTGTCGCTCTTCTTATTGTTATTATTTTTATCAATCTCCTTCTACTCACTCTTCTTCCTCTCTTCTTCTTTTCACTCTTTTTTCTCACCTTCACACTTTCCTTCTTCTTCTCTCTTCTTCTTCTTCCCCTTCTTTCTTCTTCTTCTTCTTCCCTTTTTTCCTCCTTCCTCGTCTCATTTTTCTTTTTTCTTTTTCTTCTCAATCTCCTTGTTTTCACTTTTCTTCTTCGTCTTAATCTCCTTGTTCTCACGCTTCTTCTTCTTCTTCTTCTTCTTCTTCTTCTTCTTACTGTTTTTCTCACTCTTCTTCTTCCTCTTACGCTTCTTCTCGTTCTTTTCCTTCTCATTCGCTTTCTTCCTCTTCCTCTTCTTCTTCTCAATCTCTTTCTCACTCTTCTTCTTCTTCTTCTTCTTTTTCTGCTGCTGATTCTGCTTTTTCTTCTACAAAAGTCTGACTTTTCTGTATGTCTTTTTTGGATGTGGTAATCGCGGCTGGTCACCAGGTCCTACATTTTGTAGTTCTACATAATGTTGGTCTTCTTATTGACCGTCACAGTCTTTTATTCATTTGAACAATCTCCTTATGTAAATAACTCAAAATGTCCTACAGAAGGATACTGAAGAAACTATGAACCGAATATGTCAGCAACAAGGATTTTCTAGCAAAAATGGTAACAAAAAGAAACATACTTAATATCAGGAAGAGACCGATGAAATTTCTAAGGCGCATAATGAGGAAAGAAAGCTTGGAAATTTTGATAGTCACATGACAAAGAGACAGAAGAAAACAACGCATAAACTCCCTGGTGAGCTTAAGTACATGAATGCAGGAGCAGAGTTTAGGATAAATGGCAATAAGGAAGGTTTATTAAGAGCTACAAAGGAAATAAAATTACGGAGAGCCATGGTAGGTTTATAAATGTGCAAAGCCGATTCTGACGTGAAAAACTTTTTGTCACGACAAAGTGACCCAACCTTCCTAGCAATAAATGGATTCATTGTAATTGTTTTACTTATGGTCGGTTGAAAAAGTGAGGCCAAGGAGGCGCAGTGTATTGCTGTTTAGGAGACTAGCATCTTGTGTACCGTGTCTTGGAGGGACATGGTACACAAAAGAAGAAAACAAAAGATGTAAATCCGATCGTTCCTATCGAATCGAGAAATGAAGATCATTTTTTAACAATTAAGGATATGAGACCCCCCTTCGCAATGATGTTTCCAACTAGCGTCCAGTTGGCAGACAGAAATAAACACGGTTGTAACTCAATACATGTTCCTCTCTTGAACAATCATAGGGTGGTTATTGTGCTGATATTTACTGAGCACAATATCCACACTGGAATCATTAGCCAAGCAGAGACTACAGAATAGACTTTCCTGGATAGCAGAATGGAATCTTCCAAGGTGTTATATAAACCGCCTACCAACTGGGTTGTCAAACTCAACTTTAACTACAGTCGAGTACTGTCTGTTGCGATTTAATAATTCTACAACGACGAAGTTTTTGAGAAAAGTAAAAAAAAAAAAAAAGAACACTTATGCATAACTTTAGGGAGAGACAGTTGAACTTTTTGTGGTATTTTTGCTTAAAGATATTTTGAATTTTCTAAACTATCACCGGAATATAATTATGCAAAAAATCAAAATAACTAAAATAATAATAATCTAACAAAAAAGTCAGCGAAATTTTGTCTAATTAAAAATGAATCTTCAAAGTCGACCTATGAATCCTCTTAGATCTGTTTTTCCTTTCTTTTGCTTACTTTTGACCAATGAAGGAATGACTAAATGTGTACAGTAAATCCGAAGCTGCAATGAGATAGCAATATATGCCTTAATAAAGCTAAAAATAATAAATTATTAAGAAACAGAACAAAAATGCTTAAGAAGTAAAGAAAAGGGTATTGAACTTATATTTCTTATCAGTGCTTCTATATTCCAGAGAATGGTGGCAATCTGCTCACAGATGAAAGAAAGAAATTGAAACAATTGAAATATCGTTCTACAGAAGGATGCTGAGAATAACATGGGCCGACAATTTGAACAACAACTGAACAATTAAGGATGTGAGACTCACCTTCGAAAGGATGTTTCCAACTAGCGTCCAGTTGGCAGACAAAAATAAACACGTTTGTAACTCAATACATGTCCCTCTCTTGAACAATCATAGGGTGGTTATTGTGCTGATATTTAATGAGCACAATATCCACAATGGAATCATCAGCCAATCAGAGCCTACAAAATAGACTTTCCTGGATAGCAGAATGGAATCTCCCAGGCTGTTATATAAACCACCTACCGATTAGGCTGTGAGAGGAAGTTCAACTTAGTTGAGTACTGGCTGTTACTATTTACTAATTTTAGAATTTTGAACAAGAAAGCATCCAAATCCTTTCACACAAACGCGGGTATTCCTCAAGGCTCTATTCTGGGTCCTATGCTATTTCTAATCTTCTTAAATGATCTTCCTGATGTCATCAGTTTCCAAGTAGGCATCTATGCAGGTGACACCACCATTTACTCCTGTCTTAAGTGGAATTCTCCCAAGTTTGACAAAGTAAATTTGGCTGCTTCTCTTAAAACGGATCCTTAATCATTGGTTCACTGCGTCAGAAAATGGCTTATAAATTTTAATCCTTCCAAAACAAAAATTCTCTCCTTTAACCTCCATAGAGAAATATTTCGTGCTCGTCATTAGTATGGCTGATGCTAGTTTGCTGGAGAGAAACACACTGTGCCTCCTTGGCCTCACTCTCTCAACCGACCGTAAGTGGAACGACTACATTAAATCAATAGGTGCATCTACTGCCAGGAAGTTTGGGTCACTTTGTCGTGACAAAAAAATTTTCACGTCAGAATCGATCTTGCAAATTTATAAATCTACCATTCTTCTGTGCAATGAATACTGTTGCCATGTTTGGTCGGGCGCTCCTACTATTCATTTTGAGGTTCTCAACAAAATCCAAAGGATGATCTGCAATTCAATCGATTCTGACTTGGCATCTCGATTTCAGTCACTTTCTCACCGACGTGAAGTGGCTTCGCTCTATCTTTTCTAAAAAAGATTTTTTGGCAATTCCTCTGACGAGCTTTTTTTTTCTACTGTGCTCCAACCAGATGAATTTAAGTGTGCTACTAGATTGGCATATTCGTCCCATTCTTTTACCATTGAAATTGTTAAATATAACCATCACTTCTACTTCAACTGCTTCTTTTCTCGCACTTCTATGGAACTTTCTACCGTTTACTTGCTTCTCTGATAGCTACAATATCCAAAACTTTAAATGCAGTATCAACTGCAGTTTTTTATTTTCTTGAACCTCGATTATCTTTTATCCTTTCGAAAATATCCCCTATACACAGTCTTTTCTCTTGCTGTAACCCCTCACACCTGCGCACTTGTCGGGGTCCCGCCTTGCTTGAGGTGAAATTATTTTTTTTTAAATAGATGCCGACAAAATGGAGAACGAGGGGCAACTGATAAAGATATTTCGAAAGTCTTTCTTGTAATGGATAAAAAAAGCGAAACACAAATCAACTGGTTAAGACGTCCCTCTTGGGAGATATAAACCGGACAGTAAATTCATTGTTTGGCTAGCATTAAGGACGAACATAAATGTGTATAAAAAAAGGGAAATAGTATCTCAGTGAATAGGAGAAACGAGGGGTCATTTTATCCTTGACTGTTCCGCTGAATTCTTTTTGTCTGAGCTCAATCTTTGCTCCCACACTGTCCTGATTCAACTTTATCTATTTCTACCTCCTTGTTCAACTCACTGAACACTTTCCGGCCCTATGTTTGCATGTTTTCTTATTTAGCCATATCTACTTTATGGTCAGTCAGTTAAGTGCCATACGTGATACACGCTTGGGTGATCATGTCTCGAACGATACATGACTGACTGAGCAAACGATTATCACGCAGTAGATTGCCATTACTTTCTGCGGTAGACTGGTTGCCAGCCAAGGCTATAGAACACAATCTCTTCTGTTATTTAACCCATAACTAGAGGGAAGAGACGAATTAATATCTTTCCCAAGGGTATTTGCACGTAAGTGAATGCAAGGAATTTAACTGGAATTCGAACTCGGCTCCTCGATTTCTCGTTCCAAGCCGATAACCACTGCACCACTTTATGGTAGTTCAAACTAAAGATAGAGAGGCAGAATACCCTTTCTTTCTCGTCTTCATTTGCTTTGTTAATGTTTGCATTTATCCTGTTTTTATTTTTTTATTTTTCTGTTTTTCTTCTTCTACTTCTTTTTCTTCTTGCTTCTTCTTCTTCTTCTTCTTCTTATTATTATTATTATTATTATTATTGTTCCTTAGTTAGCACGTACGCTATGTTCCGCCAATACATTGTAAATAATGGACTATTCCTTTTTATTTGCAAGGAGAGACAGAAAAGACATATCAGAGACGCTACTTGGTTTCAAGGAAAGAAAGAAAAGAAAATGGGGCCAATAAAGCTCTCGTGTGTTTATGGTCTGCTTCAATGAAATGGAAAAACATTTTCAATTTTGTAATTTCTAACCTCTTTCTTTCAAAAGACTTGCATTCACACATTTTTTTTTAATCATTTCACCCCGAGCAAGGCGGTAATGCCACTGATATGCAGGGGGCTACATAAATGTAAAATGATTAATTAGAATAGAGTGAAAAGGAAGACGAACCATTTAGAAAGGAGCAATAGAAAGATGAGAATGCAGGTGTGATGACAGTTTCAAAGGTGGAGAGAAAGGAAAGGAGATACGGGGTGCGGAAAGAACTAGAGTCAAGTGGTTAATAGATGAGTATTGACATTGCATTTAAATTCCTGGAGGTTGTAGCCGTCAGGAAAGCAAGAATATGGGAGCGAGTTCCACAAGCGGGAAGTGCGAGAGAAGAAGCTACAGAAGTAGAATTGTCGTCTGCATTTGGCTAACTTGACTGTGAATGGGTGGGACCCAGTTGCCAATCTGGTTGCACGAGTAAACACCTGTTGAGGAGGCACCAGTGACTTAAGTTCGTCCGAGCAGAAGCCATGAAAGTATTTATAGAACAGACAAAGGGAGGCCACATTTCGTCGGTGGGGAAGTAGCTGTAGTCTAGCCACCAAGTCAGTACCTAACACATTACTGATTCTCCTTTGGAGCCTGTCGAGAACACTGAGGTGAACGGCAGGGGCGCCTGACCATATATGGCAGCAGTACTCCATGCACTACGAATGGTTGACCTGTATATATGGATTCAGGCGGAAAAAAACATCCTGGCTCGACACAGTGACCCAACCTTCTTAGCAGTGGATTTAGCTATGGACTCGATGTAGTGGTTCCATTTGAGATCAGAAGACAGGCTAAGGCCGAGGGGGCGCAGTGTATTGCTCTCAGGGAGAATCGATTGGTCCATGCTTATGGGAAGCAGGAGAAATTGCCTGTGATGATTGACAGACAACAGATTGGACTTAGACGCATTGAAATTGACAAGGCACTTCTTGCCCCAATTCATCACAGAGTGTAGATCCCGTTCAAGGTCAGCAGCGAGATTATGTCTGTCTGCCATGACGGGTTTCTTACTGATGCGGGAGTAAATTGTGGTGTCAACTGCGTAGATGCCTACTTGGCACTTGATCTCATCTGGGGGGTCATTGATGAAAATAAGGAAGAGCGTCGGGCCCAGAATAGAGCCCTGTGGGACACCAGCATTTGTGCTGTAGGATGAAGAGACATGCCCATTCAAAACGACCTTCATTTTGCGGTTATTTAAAAAAGATTGGCATTGTCATTAAAATATTTGTACCCTTTTACTTCTTCGAAATGACTGGCATTCATACTTATTGTTATTAGAATATTTTGCTAAAGTTGTTAATCGCAAATATTTAACGATACAGTAGGGTAAATTCTATATGTATTTTATTGTTGCAGTACTCGCAAAGAATTTAGTCATTATGGTCTATCAAGGAAAATTAAAACAGGAAAACCGTTATATTTTCACAGTTATTATTATTATTATGTCATTTTTCATCATATTTCGATTTCTGCTTTGGTCTCACTACCAACCAAGTCTGCGGGGAGACCTAAGGCAGGTAGTGGCGTGTTGTTATGGCTCCATTTCATGTTTTTCTATCTTCCCTATCATCCCCAGCATTACATAGATAAAGTTTTCCTTAGTGTGTGGGCTGTACTTAATAAGACAATTTTTTGTATATCTCTTAAGCTGGGGTTTCCAGGGATTCTTTCAATGTGTTGTTTTGTTCCATTTTTTATCATTCCAAGTGCACCTACTATCACTGGCACAACTCTTGTTTTCAATTTCCACATTTTTTCTATTTCAATTTCCAGGTCTTTATATTTTGACAGTTTTTCAAATTCCTTGATTGCTATGTTACAATCCGCTGGACAAGCCTATCAATTAATAGACAAGTTTTCTCCTTCTGGTTTTTAACAATAATGTCTGGCCTGTTTGCTTCAATTTTTCTGTCTGTGTAGATGGTGTAATCCCATAGAATGGTTACATCTTCTATTTCTGTAACCGGTGCTGGATGATGTTCATACCAGTGTTTGTTTACAGCTTTTCCATAATGTTTGCACATTGTCCAATGTAAATATTGCCAATGTAAATATTGCCATTGTCCAATGTAAATATTGTCCAATGTAAATTAATTTAAATAATTAAATATTATTATTATTATTATTATTATTATTATTATTATTATTATTATTATTATAATAACAACTTAGTGAGTGGGTAGCACGCTAACAAAGTACTGCTGGGGTACATATATCCGAAGTCTAATATGACCATCATGACCCCCTATTCTGATTAGCGTAAACGGCCGCATTACACCCAGATGGCCGCGATATGTTGAAAAGCTTTGATAAAAGCAGTGAATAAACTTGTATTTAGGGTTCAGAGAAAATACCTTTAGGCTTGTTTAAGCAATCTATTCAGACAATGTCCAGTTGAATGTGTTCCCTAGTATCTAAATTAACTCCCAAATCTCTTTGACCCCCATCATCCTTCAAACTCTAATTGTTTAAGGTCAAACAAATTTGTGGTAATGAACGGATTATTTACACCCTTGTGCAAATTAATTGACACAACAACTTTAGTTTTTCTTTCTTTCACCATACGATCAGTTTTAAATCTACTAACGACATATCAACCTCTTTGGATTATTTAATACCAAAAAGGCGGAGTTTTAAGGTGGTTGCTTTTTTTTAATGTTCGGTTATAGCGATAAGGTTGATTTAGTCAGATTTTAATTATTTTTTTATTTTTTTTATTTTAAAAAACTGAATATGTCTTCTAGTTTTGTATTCAAAAATGTTTTGCTGAAAACATTTTTCCTTCAAAAATGTATTATGGTAATGAGTTTTTCTTCAAAAATGTATTGTTGGTAATATTTAGCGTTCGAAAATGTACACTACCGGCCCTAATTATTAGGCTAACTCAGTGTTTTCAAAAATGATGTATTTCATACTATTTTTTAGTATTCATTGAAAACTGAAAATAGAATGGTTCTTTTGTTAATATTGCACAATAACTTGTGCATCAAATGAATTTATAAATATAAATTGGAGTAGATAGACTAAACTATCGCCCGGTTCACACTCCACCTACGTCTATTGAACAGGTGAAGAGGCTCATCCCTTGTTTCCTGTTTAGGATGTGGTTTCCGGTTTTTCTCTTTTCTAATCTTCTCACTCTTATGTAGCCCCCTGCACATCAGTGGCATTACCGCCTTGCTTGGGGTGATATGATTAAAAAAAAAAATTTAATATTTACCTATTTTTCAGTTTCATCAATGAAAGAATGAAGAAAATTTTGCGTAATTCGGACGAGTTCATCTTTGATTCCTTGCCTTGTAAAATTTCGCAAAGTCATAATAACAAAAAAAAAAAAACATTCTATTTTCATTTGGCAGTAAATACTAAAAATAGTATGAAATCCATCATTTCTTTAAAGAAAAAAACTTAGGTTGCCTAATAATTATGGCCGGTAGTGTATATTTTTCAATTCAGTCTATTTTTATGTATATATTTCTATAAAAGTGTATTTTTATACTTTCATAGTGTTTTGACCCCAGTTTAGGGAATAACTATTTGCCCATAACTGGGACCCTCACAGGTGCTACCACTCCTGTAGAGTAGAAGAGGTGGTTGCTTTTAACTATTTCGACGGCAAAAGTGTGGTAGCTTGATGCCAGTCTATGAGTCTAGTGTGGTCGAGGCACTAAAGAAAGAACTTCGTCAGAGCAATTACCTTGAAAATATTTGTAGCGAAGATAGAAGAAAGCCATAGAAGTTCACGTCATGTAGTCGTTCCACTTGAGATCAGTTGAGAGAGTGAGGCCAAAGAGGCGTAGTGTGTTGTCCTCTAGGAGCCGAGCGTCATCCATTCTCTGGACGGATTCATACCATTCCCAATCTCAAGTTTATGAAATTAAACACAATGGATTGTATTTCGGACTCTAGGCAGCTCGCTTGCCAACATATTTGGTTTGATGTGGTAGTTCTCAATACGGAATATCCAAACCAGCAAACTGAGTTCAAACTTCATTTCAGCCATTTGGGAAAGGTCATGAATCCCCTTTGTGCTACATGCTATCACCATAAAACCTTGCAAATAATATCTCGTCACTGTCATGTCACGATTATTGTCAAAGAAAAAAGGAGAAAGAGAGCATGTATTTGATAAAACCACCTATTTTCATATAGAAACATAAATATTTTCTAACGGCTGTGCTTTTTGGTGCAGTGGATATCGCCTGGGAACGCGAAATCGGAGAGCCGAGTTCGCATTCCAGTCGAATTGGTTGCAGTTACTTACGCGCAAATACTCTTCTCCCTCTAGCTATGGGTTAACCAGCGAAGCAGATTAGGTTCTATAGGCTTGATTTGCAACCAGTCTACCGCGGAAAAATTTTTGCCCAATTAGTCTTTTGAGACATGATCACCCAAGCGTGTATCACATATGGCACTTAACTGACTGTCATCTTTTATTCATAATACACAACTCATTACCACTCCACCAGTAAGCCCCTGATTTAAGTATCCCTCGAGCAATATATTGACTGAATCTCAGTATAAAAAATTATCATGGCTTCAAGTCAAATGGCAGGAAAAGGTAAAAATTCGACTAAAGAAAAATTAGTCTATCTGCCTTGAAAATCGGTATGCGAAATTCTGTCTTTAATGAGATTCGAACACCAACCTCCATGACTAATAATTTAGACTTGCTTTTTTGTATTCATGTTCTTCTACGATGAAATACGGCAGGAGGGCTTAAGTCAAATGTGGGAATGTATAGATATTTGCATAAACCTTGCATAAATATATGACTCCCTTTCATAGGTATGCTCACTGATACTCCCTTTCATGGGTATGCTCACTGATACTACCACGTTAATACAGCGTGTAGAATCTGTCTGACAGACGACTACCCAAGGGCCAGACCTCTCGTAAAGATATGTCCTTGCGAGCGTACATTTGTTTTAAATAATAAGTAGTGTGTATCAACACTGTTATTTATTTAGTTTCCTCTTCAAATGACACAGCAACACGCACATCAGGTAAGAATAGAAACTCTTCATGACGACCAATGAAAATGTTAAGTGACGTGACCTTTCAAGAGTTTAATGCTTCGAGGATGATAGAAGCATTGAATGATTCAGGGTATGAACGTAAAAGCTAAACATTATGTCACAGGAAAATAAATGAAAGAATGAATAAAAATGAAAGAAAACAAATTGAAAAAATAATATAAAATCTATTGAACTGACATTTTTATTATTGTTCACACAATGCAAAGACCAAGAGCCACTCAAGGTAGACGTTTACTGAACGAGGTTGTTGAAAGTATATAACGGATAACCAGAGCCATAAATAGGTCAAACTTTTAGCAATCAGGAAAGTATTCTCTCGGGAGTCTGTTCTTGGAAAAATGTTGTTTGAATTAAACTTCCTTCTTACAAATGAAATAAGAAGGTAATGAAAATGATTCGACTTTATACACGTGGCATGTTGGGTCGTAGTTGTAAATCCCTTAACTGCTGGGACAAGTGACTTTTAACGATAGCACTTATGATTACACATCATTTTCTTACTTGTAAAATTTACGTTGTTTATTCACATGCAAATATACAAAAGACATTTTATAAAATTGTTTGGATTACAGATCTCTTTCTTTTCCCTCTCTTTCTTCACGTTGAAACATTGGTTCCCGTACGATTCAACGAAGTTAAGCAACGTCGAGCCCGGTCAGTAACTAGATGTCTGACCGCTTGGAAATACCAGGCGCTTTAAGCTTGGATGTGCTAATGGTGTAATAGACAAGGGTTCGAAATTAATAATCGGAGAATGAGTTTCAATTCCGGTTGGGTTCGTTATAATCCCTTACGTTTAAAAAAGGTATGAATCTACCTCTTCTTACACAGCCATGTGATAATTAGTAAGATTTGTATCACTAAATCATTATTATGTAAAAAAAAAAAAAATTACAATCTAAATATTTTCTGGCTTTAATTAACCTGCAAAGTGTTTACAAGCAGAAAACCAATCAATCAATCGGTTGATCTATTCTACGGCCTTCTTCAGGCGTTCAATGCGTATAGAAAAGAGATTGTGGTAAAAATAAAGACAACGACAAAGTCAAACAACTCTTAAAATAATTGGTACATTATATCTGAAGCCCGGATAAAAGATCGGCCGAAATTTTGAGCTAAAAAATATAGCAAAAATAATCTTACCATTTCTTTTCAAAAATGATGACAATAAAAACCTATCACACGTTCAATTTGAGCCCGATATTCAGGTTGATCTATTTTCGGGCTCACTCTTTATACCATCCATACACCCTCCACACATACTGATATATATATATATATATATATATATATATATACTGCGCCTCCTCGGGTTAACTCTCACAACAGATCTCAAGTGGAATGACTATATAGAATCCATAGCTAAATCCCATGATAAGAAGGTCGGTTCTCTGTGTAGGGCCAGGAAGTTTTTCCCTTATGAAACAACCCTGCACATATACAAATCTACCATCCGCCCGTGCATTGAATACTGCTGCTATATCTGGTCGGGTGCTCCTGCTATCCACCTAGGTGTCCTTGACAAAATCCAACGGAGAATGTGTAATGTGATCGATCCCAACTTGGCAGCTCGGATACAGTCACTTTCTCACCGGCGCAGTGTGGTTTTACTGTGTCTCTTCTACTAATACTTTCATGGCTTCTGCTCAGATGAACATAGCTCACTGGTAACCACCCCCCATACATGAATTTGCTCGAGCGACAAAATTAGCAACTAGGTCCTACCCTTTTACTGTGAAACCAATAAACTGTAAGCGTAAATTCTACTCCATCAGCTTCTTCTTTCGCACTTCCCGCCTGTGGAATTCCCTTCCATTTACTTGCTTTCCGGACAGTTACAATCAAGAATTCAAATGTAAAGCCAATAATCATTTTCTGTCTCACTAACTTGCATCTCCTCTCTCTCTCTCTCTCTGTCTCTTCAGTATCCTCATCTTTCTCTTACCCACTTCCTGACACCCTCTATAACCTCTTACTCTTTCTCATAACTTACCTGCACAACAGTGGCAGTAAAATACCTTGCTTGGGGCGACACAATAAAAAAGAATATATGTTCAACTGATACAGATTTTTCATTTCATATTTATCATGCAAATAATAAATACACTTATAATATAATAAATACACTTATAATGAATACACTTATAATATAATAAATACACTTATAATAAATACAATTATAATATAATAAATACACTTATAATATAATAAAATACACTTATAATAAATACACTTATAATAAATACACTTATGATAAATATACTTATAATAAATACACTTATTATAAATACACTTATAATATAATAAATACACTTATAATATAATAAAATATACTTATAATAAATACACTTATAATATAATAAATACACTTATAATAAATACACTTATACAAATATTTCTATACACTTCCGCTTTTTTACATTGATGCGACGAGACAAACACAAAATGCCCACTAGAATTACAACATACTTACATGGATATTTAAAAAAAAGTGAATCTGTGGAGAGCCGTGATCATCTACAAAACTGAAGTGACATAAGACTGAAAAAATAATATGCGCATATACTAAGGGCCCATAACATTAAGAAAAGAATCCGTGGAGAGCCATGATCGACTACAAAACTTAAAGGACATGAAAAAAGGTTTTGCATTATAAAATCTTAGATAGTAACTTTTTCTTGTTTGTAATTTTTATTCTTCAAAAACAAAATTACAATTTTAGTCAGTTATATAGTCATATATGTGCGTTGTGGTGCAGTGGATATCGGCTTGAAACGACAAATCGGGGAGCCGAGTTCGAATTCCAGTTGAATTACTTGCATTCACTTACATGCAAATACCCTTGGGAAAGGTATTAATCCGTCTCTTCCCTCCAGTTATGGGTTAAATAATAGAACAGACTGGGTTCTATAGCCTTGGCTAGCAACCAGTCTACTGCAGAAAGTAATGGCAACCGACTGCGGAATAATCTTCTTCCCACTCAGTCATGTCTCTTTCGAGACATGATCGCCCAAGCGTGTATCACGTATAACACTTAACTGACTGACTGAATATAATAGTTGGAAACATGATTAAAACTTCTACTGGGCATAAAGTGGGAGATCGGTGTTCTTTTGTTATGAAGTAGTAAACTGATCTCCCATTAATTATACTTAATATAAAAATGGAATATAATCTATTTCTTCTCCCTCCTGATATGAGGTAAATGGCAGGACAGATTGGGTTCTATAACCTTGGCTGGCAACCAGTCTACCGCAGAAAGTAATGGCAACCTACAGCGGGATAATCTTCTGCCCAGTCAGTCATGTCTCTTTCGAGACATGATCGCCCGAGCGTGTATCACGTATGGCACTTAACTGACTGATATATTCGCCATTATTTGCAATGACTTGCTACCAATTAGTTTCAGTTTTAATTAGTAGTTCCTGTTTTATTAAGCGGATTAGACCGAAATATTTTCAACCCCCCCCTTCGAATATAATTAGCATGTTTATATTTTTAAAAGTTGAAGACTAAAAATTGAATTAAACAGATAAATCAATTTCAGAGTACCCACTTATCTCCATTTTATTTCCCCTCTTCTTCCGAACTACCCACAACCCTAACCCTCTAATTTTCCCGCCCCTCCTTCTTTCGCTCCCTTTCTCTCCTTTCGTGAAAGGAAAAAACTACTAGAGGCGTGTTTCTTACAGCGTTTCAACCCAAGTAGAGGTCAGTCTGACGGTGCCTCATGTGCTCTTGACTCGTCGAGCAAGGTCTCTTTCCTTGTCAATTGGTTCTTGGCAGTGTGGGAACAACGTCTTGGCTAAATAATTAGACCTAAAAAGATTTAATCAAGACTAGACATAATTTACGACAAACGAAAAAAAGATACGACAAATGAAGTCTTACTTTTAACCCTATAAATTAATGTCAGTAATTTAAGGGTCATATGTAATACTTGCTTGGGCGATCATGTCTCGAAAGTGTCATGACTGACTGGACAGAAGATTTTCTCGCAGTTGGTTGCCATTATTTTCTGTGGTAGACTTGTTGCCAACCAAGGCTATAGAACCCAATCTGCCCTTCTATTTAACCCATAGCTGGAGGGAAACGACGGATTAATACCATTCTCAAGGTTTTTTGTGCGTAAGTGAATGAAACGAATTCGATTGAAATTAATGTACAATTAAGTTATTTACTTTTGAACTTTTGTTCACATCTATGTTGAAGTCATTAAAAAAGTGAATGTGTAAAGAGCCATGATCTACTACATACACTCAAAATAACCAATACGGAACAATAGCCCTGTAGATTGAATCGTTGGTTTGTGAATTTGGTGTCTTAGTAATTGTAAGTTCAATTCCTGAGCTGGGTAGTGTGTATTTGGACTCAGTAGAAATAAGATGCGCAATAAATAAAAAATCTAAACTTATTTATAAATGGAACTTTGTCTCTGTGTGTGTGTGTGTGTGTGTGTGTGTGTGTGTGTGTGTGTGTGTGTGTGTGTGTCCGTTACCTATAGACTCCGAAACGGCTGAATCAATTTACTTGAAAATTTAAACAGTTGTACTATAAGCGACTGCGAGTGTTCTTAGCTAGGTTTTGTGCCGAGGTACCCCCGAAATAATTGAAAAAATCGGGTTTTAGAAGGAGTGGTCCAATTTTAATCAAATTTGATACACTCATAGACAAAGACATAAGAAACAATATTCAGAAGTTTCAAGGTTGCAGTTCTTACAATAATTCAGAAAATCGATTATATATATATATATATATATATATATATATATATAAGGCAAGATGTTTGTGTGTGTGTCTGTTTATCTGCCTGTATGTCTGTATTTTTTTCAGCACTTTTATTTTAGTTTTTGCTTCGGGTATGGCTCTAAGTAGATATAATTGTATTGCTTAGTCTCAGCCATTATACCATTTACTCAGAGGACTTATTTAGCCTTCAAAATTCACTTTACAACAAAAAAACTTATTTGATATCGATACCAGGAAATCAAAATTTGACTTACATCCATTCATTTTTCTTTCAGTCTACTGTTTCGCTTTAACTGGAAACAACTATTGCTTTTTAGTCTTTCGTGCCAATGTCCAAAGAGTCTGAGCTCCAGGATCATGGATTAGTTTTAAAGCATTCATAACATCCGAGCAACGCAGGGCTATACTGATAGATAGTAATAAAATAAGAACTAGACGAGATATCCCTAAATGTTGGTAGTGGAACGAAAAACATCTGCACCGTAGATTAAATGAAGAGTTCATTTTGGGCATCACAACCACCGAAACATTGTGATAATAACAACAAAGACGAGGACAATAGTCTGAATTTAAATAGTGTAAATAATTATAAATTCTCATCCTAGAAATTCATTCTTTTACGTTACCCGGATCCATGTACTCCTGATGAAGGCCGAGGACAAAAATACCGAAAAACTCTATTAACAACACCAAAGATGAGGACAATGGTCCGAATATATATAGTGTAAATAATGATTGTTCTTCATCCGAAAAATTCATTTTCTGTATGTTACCTGGATCAATGTACACCTGATGAAGGCCGGAGGACACAAATACCGAAACATTATGATAGCAACACCAAAGATAAGGACAATGGTCCGAATATAAATGGTGTAAATAATAATAACTCCTCATTATAAAAATCATGACAAAAATTACAATTACAACGCATTTAATAATTTTTTAACCATTTCTTCCAAAAAAAAATAACAAAGCCACTAAGACGCAAGCGGTTTTTGAGTTTAAAAAATATAAAAAAAAGAAAACATTAAGGGGTGAAAATAATGAAAGAACATGAATTAAGAAGACAGAAGATAACGATTGAAATTGCATTTAAATTTTTGAAAATAAAAGTTGATAGGGATGTAAGAAGCTGAAAGATAGAAGAAATTATTAGCATAGAACTTACGGTTAAATCTTGCCGTTTCAACTGTAAAATTGATAAGGCCTTGCCGCCGGTCTAGCACTGCGCTTAAATTCATGAAGTCTTGATACCAAAACGAAATACTCATGAGAACAATTACTATGAAAATATTCACATAAAAGACACAGGAATCTACGTTATGGTCGTGGAAAAGGGAATTGAAGCTGATATGCCAGGTCAGCGGCGTGACGTGGCTTCCCTGTGCCTCTTCTATAAATACTTTCATGGCTTCTGCTCTGACGAACTTAAATCACTGGTGCCCACTAGATGTGAATTTGCACGAGATACTAGATTGGCAACTAGGTCTCACCCTTTTACAGTGAAACCGATGAAATATAATTGCAATTTCTACTCCAATAGCTTCTTTCCTCGCACTTCCCGCCTGTGAAATTCCCTACCGCATGCTTGCTTCCCCGACGGCTACAACCTCCAGGAGTTTAAATGTAAGGTCAATAGATACCTCCTAACACACTAACTCTCACCCACTCTCTCCAACTCTCTCCCTATGTACATCCTAAGTCGTCTATCACCCTCCTTCTGACATTTCATATACCCAATCCCTCTATATAACCCTCTGCGCTATAGTGGCAGTGGAATGCCTTGCTTGGGGTGACACGATTAAAAAAAAATTCTTCTTTTTTATTTTATCTATAATATATAGCAGGAATAGCAGGCCATATGTGTCAGCAATACTCAATGCATGAACGAATTGTAAACTTAAAATATGTAAAACATATTCTGGTGAGGAAATTGAGAAAATTGGCTAGTAAGGCACAAGGATTGAGCTTTCCTGCTGCAAACCTAGCAGTTGATTCAATATAATCGTTCCACTTCATATCAGCGGAAAACGGTACCTAAGAACTTTAATGAAACATTATTCTGGGGTTAGCATGAGCCATTCTGATGGGAGTGAAAAAATGATCTTTCAGACAATCAAGAGAACACTTTTTTTGTGGAGGCGTTAAAATTAACTATCCATTCATTGCCTCAGTTAACAGCAGATAGTAGTAATTCTTTAGCTCAGTTACTAATTTAAACTTATCGGACCAAACAGACTTGCTATTATGACAGGAGTAAAAAGTTATGTTACAGCTATAGGGAGATTGTTAAAGTTTATTAATTCGGCCTTGTGTCATACATAACCAAAAACTCTACAGCTTACAAGTTTTATCATCAGAAGGTTTTCATCAGAAGGTTGGTTGCAGGTTAGAGGTTGGAATGTGTGAATCATTGTGGAAGAATAAAATATAAATTTTACATTTTAAAATAGAAATTTATTAAAAGAAAAGAATAAGTTGTAGAAGTTCTTGTGCAATTAGAAAGAGTAAAGTTAAGAGTTATGTGCGTTGTGGTACAGTGGATATCGGCTCGGAACGAGAAAACGGGGAGCCGAGTTCGAATTCCAGTTGAAACCATTGTATTCATTTACGCGCAAATACCCTTGGGAAAGGTATTAATCCGTCTCTTCCTTCCAGTTATGGGCTAAATAGCAGGAAAGATTGGGTTCTATAGCCTTGGCCGGCAACCAGTCTACCGCAGAAAGCAATGGCAACCTACTGCGGGATAATCTTCTGCCCAGTCAGTCATGTCTCTTTCGAGACATGATCGCCCAAGCGTGTATCACGTATGGCACTTAACTGACTGAATGAGTTAAGGGTATCATAGAGATGTTCTCAGTAATATTTGTTGGAAAAAGTTTATGCGTATATACGTATGTATGTATGTATGTATGAGCAGTGGTTTGGTAGGAATGTCTTTGGATGGAAATGAAGAAGTAAAAGGAATCAACACACGAGAAAGAAGGAGATTGAGGACGAATGTCCAGGTCAACTTGAAGCTTCTCCCGTTACATTTTACCTAGTCGTCTCTGCTGCTTCCATCCCTGACTAAATGACGCTGATCGAAGTCATTTATATATCCTTTAGGTTTTTCGCACTGGATCGCGATGTACTTTTTGGTCTTGAAAATCGCTTCCATTGGTCAGAAAATCAATTTAAAATCTACTTGCGAAATCTGGTTTCGACTTTTTCTTTAAGCTTATAGTCAGTCCTATTTCTATTTGGGAAAAACTGGGATTTCACACGTCGTTGTGAATTTTTGTAAAAGTGAACAGAAAAGTTAATTTTAGTTCTTAATTTCCTATGTCATCGGCATAGACACCGTATTTGGAATTGATAACAGATGTACTATCATTTGTAATGACTAATTACCACTTATTAAGCAAATCTTTGAACACCTTTTTTAGTTGACATCAGCATAGTTTAGTTGCGTGAGGAATTTTGTAATTTTAGAAAATGATGAGCATTTCCATCAATTCTTTGTGGCGTATTTTATCGAAAGCCTTCGCATAATCAATAAATCACAGGTATAAGCCCTTCTTCATTTGTACTGCCCTTTCAGAAAGCATCCTAATCATAAATTCAACTGACATGAATATTGTTAGAGAAGTAAGCCATTTTTGTTCGTTTTTTGCCTAATTGTTGCTTAATTTAAAACTTTAATTGAAGGATTGGTTTTGTTTTTTTAGCAGAAATTCCTTTAAGTGTTGGATTCTTTGTCTTTATTTTATTTTTTATTTTTTCTCTAGTCTCAGTCACCCTTTCTTTCTTTCTTTGACTCTCCCATGTCCCAGAATTCTCTGACAAAAAAGTTAAAGTTTTTTTTTTTCAACTCACCGGCAGAAACGTGTTTTGGGGGCTGGGTTCATCTGACATGAATATTGTTAGTGAAGTAAGCCATTTTTGTTCGTTTTTTGCCTAATGGCGTTCCTTGTCCCAGTGTCTTTGATGAACCCACAGTTCTTGTCCTATCTCTGGCCTGATTCTGCTTCTTGCTCTATTCATCAGGATTCGGACGATTAGTTTTATAATATGACTCATTAAGATGATAGTTCGGTGTAGTTCGCACTCGTTTGCACCTGGCTTCTTGGGCAATGCTATGAAAATATGTTATCTGACTTTATACCACTATTATAAATTTGTAGTCTTACAATTCAGGTACGTTATTTCTTCAGAACACAAATATTTCAAAGTCTATTCAGCATGGTCGCTTTGCATTGTAAATGTTGTGAACCCAGAATAGGTCCGGAAGAAAACTCGAACTCAGGAATTAGTGAAACATATATTAAACGGAAAACAAATACAAGAGTGTTATACGTCAGTCTGACTGCCAAGTATTAGACCCAGGTGACTCCACCCAACTCAACTCCACCCCGAGAGGCATATTCTCCCGGTATTCATAACAATAGGAAGAGTTCATTATTGTCCAAAAAGGGTAGGTGTCATAACAGTAAATGAATTCATTAAATCGATTCAGTCAGGAAGAACTTCATGCCAACACAATATTGAATTATCTTCATGAAACAAAACATCAATTTCTTTCAGAGCTTTCAAAAACCATGTCAACGAAATTTAATTTTTGTATTTTGAAACGTAAAGAAAGTACTTTTAGAAGGAATTAACGAAGGTACGAAATCCTGGCAGAAAACCGATTGCATACGGGTAGAAAATGAGTTCAGTAAATGTGGATGTGCGTTGTGGTGCAGTGGATATCGCTGGGAACAAAAAATCGGGGACACGAGTTCGAATATCAGTTGAATTCCTTGCATTCACTTACGCGTAAATACCTTAGGAAAGGTATTAATCCGTCTCTTTTGTCCAGTTATGGGTTAAATAACAGAACAGATTGGGTTCTAAAGCCTTGGCTGGCAACCAGTCTACCGCAGAATGTAATGGCATCTTACTGCGGGATAATATTCTGCCTAGTCAGTCATGTCTTTTTCGAGACCTGATCGCCCAAGCGTGTATCACGTATGGCACTTAACTGACTGGAAGGGTTTTATTCAAGGATGTGTCTTCTCATCAAACTTACTCAACCTACTCAACCTATAGTAAGGCAATTCTGTGAGAACTAGAAGTATTATCAGGATGTATACAATCTAAACAATATGGAATATATATATAGAACAGTATTACGAAAAGTGCGACACAGAGATCCAAAGGCGAATTGGCATGGCGAAGGACGCGTTCCAGAAGCTGAGTAAAGTATTAAAAGACAGGAAACTTTCACTAGAAATAAAGAAAAGAGTACTGGATTGCTATGTGATACCAGTTCTTCAATATGGCAGTGAATGTTGGACAATATCATCGAAGATGAAGGAAAAGGTTGAAGCAACTGTAATGTGGTTCTACAGAAGAGTGCTGCAAATATCATGGATCGAGAATGTGAGCAATGATGAGGTTTTGGAAAGAATAGAAGCGAAAAGGAAATTAATAGTGAGCATCAGGAAAAGACAGCTAAAGTCCCTGGGACATGCAATTAAGAAAGAGGGCTTGGAGAACCTGATACTAACAGGCCAGATAGAGGGGAAAAAGAGACATGAGAAAGCAGCGGATATATTTGAAGGGCCTGAGCAGGTGAACAGAACGGGGGTTGCGTTGGGTTACAGTTGAAAGCGTGCTAAGAGCCACCAAGGATAGGGAAACATGGAAGGCCATGATCGCCTACGTACTATAAGAGCAAGACACAAAGAAGAAGAAGAAGAAGATTGTTAGGAGGCAGGTAAAGGGAACAGCATGAACTGCTCCATGAGGTAGTGAAGAAAAGCGAGAAGAAAGGACTAAACATCAATTGTAAGACGACAGTAAGGACCAGAGGAGGCAGGTAAAAGGAACAGCATGAACTACTCCATGAGATAATGAAGAAAAGCGAGAAGAAAGGACTAAACATCAATTGTAAGACGACAGAAAGGACCAGAGGAGGCAGGTAAAAGGAACAGCATGAACTACTCCATGAGATAATGAAGAAAAGCGAGAAGAAAGGACTAAACATCAATTGTAAGACGACAGAAAGGACCAGAGGAGGCAGGTAAAAGGAACAGCATGAACTACTCCATGAGATAATGAAGAAAAGCGAGAAGAAAGGACTAAACATCAATTGTAAGACGACAGAAAGGACCAGAGGAGGCAGGTAAAAGGAACAGCATGAACTACTGCATGAGATAATGAAAAGCGAGAAGAAAGGACTAAACATCAATTGTAAGACGACAGAAAGGACCAGAGGAGGCAGGTAGAAAGGAACAGCATGAACTACTCCATGAGGTAGTGAAGAAAGCGAAGAAAGGACTAAACATAAATTGTAAGACGACAGAAAGGACCAGAGGACGCAGGTAAAAAGGAACAGCATGAACTACTCCATGAGATAATGAAGAAAAGCGAGAAGAAAAGGACTAAACATAAATTGTAAGACGACAGAAAGGACCAGAGGAGGCAGGTAAAAGGAACACACTGTATGAACTACTCCATACAGGTAGTGAAGAAAAGCGAGAAGAAAGGACTAAACATAAATTGTAAGACGACGAAAGGACCAGAAGAGGCAGGTAAAAGGAACAGCATGAACTACTCCATGAGATAATGAAGAAAAGCGAGAAGAAAGGACTAAACATCAATTGTAAGACGACAGAAAGGACCAGGAGGCAGGTAAAAGGAACAGCATGAACTACTCCATGAGGTAGTGAAGAAAAGCGAGAAGAAAGGACTAAACATCAATTGTAAGACGACGAAAGGACCAGAGGAGGCAGGTAAAAGGAACAGCATGAACTACTCCATGAGATAATGAAGAAAAGGAAAGCGAGAAGAAAGGACTGAAGCATAAATTGTAAGACGACAGAAAGGACCAGAGGAGGCAGGTAAAAGGAACAGCATGAACTACTCCATGAGGTAGTGAGAAGAAGAAGCGAGAAGAAAGGACTAAACATAAATTGTAAGACGACGAAGGACCAGAGGAGGCAGGTAAAAGGAACAGCATGAACTACTCCATGAGATAATGAAAAGCGAGAAGAAAGGACTAAACATCAATTGTAAGACGACAGAAAGGACCAGGAGGCAGGTAAAAGGAACAGCATGAACGCCTCCATGGGGTAGTGAAGAAAAGCGAGAAGAAAGGACTAAACATCAATTGTAAGACGACAGAAAGGACCAGAGGAGGCAGGTAAAAGGAACAGCATGAACTACTCCATGAGATAATGAAGAAAAGCGAAGAAAGGACTAAACATAAATTGTAAGACGACAGAAAGGACCAAGAGGAGGCAGGTAAGAAGGACAGCATGAACCCTCCCTTTGAGGTAGTGAAAGAAGCGAGAAGAAAGGACTAAACATAAATTGTAAGACGACAGAAAGGACCAGGAGGCAGGTAAGGAACAGCATGAACTACTCCATGAGATAATGAAGAAAAGCGAAGAAGAAGGACTAAACATCAATTGTAAGACGACAGAAAGGACCAGTTGAAAAGCGAGAAGAAAGGACTAAACATAAATTGTAAGACGACAGAGAAAAGGACCAGAGGAGGGCAGGTAAAAGGAACAGCATGAACTACTCCATGAGATAATGAAAAGCGAGAAGAAAAGGACTAAACATCAATTGTAAGACGACAGAAAGGACCAGAGGAGGCAGGTAAAAGAACAGCATGAACTACTCCATGAGATAATGAAGAAAAGCGAGAAGAAAGGACTAAACATCAATTGTAAGACATTAGAAAGGACCAGAGGAGGCAGGTGAAAGGAACAGCATGAACTTCTCCATGAGATAATGAAGAAAAGCGAGAAGAAAGGACTAAACATCAATTGTAAGACGACAGAAAGGACCAGAGGAGGCAGGTAAAAGGAACAGCATGAACTACTCCATGAGGTAGTGAAGAAAAGCGAGAAGAAAGGACTAAACATAAATTGTAAGACGACAGAAAGGACCAGAGGAGGCAGGTAAAAGGAACAGCATGAACTACTCCATGAGATAATGAAGAAAAGCGAGAAGAAAGGACTAAACATCAATTGTAAGATGACAGAAAGGACCAGACCAAACTATAAATTTCCAAGATCAAACAACTAAAAAAAATATTAAGAAACAAAAAATTTCGCCATTAACACAGAAAAGATTACTGACCTGTTAGGTAATATGAATCCTCCTATATGACAGTGAATTCGAGACAATTTCTTCATAGATAAAAAAGAAACATCAAGCAACAGAAATATGTGTCTACAGAAGGATGCTGAGAATAACCACGGGCCAAACATATGAACAACAACTGTATACCGAACTTGTGAGCAACGATGAAGTTTTAGAGAAAGTGGCAACAAACAAGAACACTTACACTTAACATCAGGAAGAGACAGTTGAAATTTCTGAAGCACATTATGAGGAAAGTGGGTTGGGAAAATCTGATACACACAGAATTAGCAAAGAACACAACGCGTAACTTGGTGAGCTTCAATAAATGTATGGTTGAGCAAGGTTTGAGGAAGATAAGAAAAAACAAACAATTATTAAAAGCTAAAATGAATGAGAAATCGTGGAGAGCCATGATCACCAACGTCCTGAAGGGACACGCCACATAGAAGAAGACTATGACATTTGATGATGTCTCTCGTACCAAACTCAATAATTGATGAAGTTTTAAAGAATAATTCTTCAAAATTTGAAACAATTTTGGGACTTTATTCGGTGCCTGATGGCATTTTGAATTGATGGACCAAAACAGAACCCTCCCCAGCTTTTCACAACGAAAACATCCCGCTTCCGAAAATTTTAACAATGCTATACACTTTGTGTCAGATTGTGTACACATTTTTAATTTTGAACGGAAAAAATAATGATTTGGGTTAACAGATTTACTAAACAGAAATTTAATCTTTTTTTCACCTTTAGCTAAAAGACTGGAGCATCTAGACATAAATGACAACCAATCTAAGAGAAAGAAACATTCTGAATTCCTCACCGAATAGATAAAGAAAGTATGAGAATATACATATAATAAAGAAAAAGAAACCGTGAAGAGCCATTAACGTCTAAATCTTGAAGTATTGTGATGCTGTATTAATATAAATTAAAGCTGTTATGCACCGAGCACTTTTTTATTAGCCCCAATACTCAATGTGCAATATATATATATATATATATATATATATATATATATATATATATAATCATCCGCAGACAGATCTGTTTCGCTGTATCACAGCCCATCAGTATGGTTAGAGATCCGTTTGCTTTTTACCCAGGACTGAAACCCAACCGAAATGGCGTCAGTCAGCGATTCTACCTTTGAGCTATGGACGCTCGGTGGAAGGAGACAGTCTTTTAGCGTGTGATATATCATGTAAACACACGCCAGCAGTTAGAGTGTTCTAATTCATTACTGAATGCACGATGCGTAGACGCTAAAGTAGCTACTGTTTTTTCAAAGTCTACCATTCTTCCAGAGTGCTCAATCAGGGTGTGAGAGCGTATATATATATATATTCGTAAACTCGATACAACAGAGCATAAATATCAATTTGAAAAGGCACTAGGCATTTAATTTTTGATTTTTTTGCCTTAAGGAATCCTTTTGGGGAAACACTTCCTCATAAAGAAACCGTTAGTAAAATTAGATGACACAAGAAAATAACTTTTTCGCAGAAAAGTAGTAAATGAAAAGTTGTAAAAATTATTACTATAATAATTCTTGAATAAAAGAATAATAAATGTTCCAAGAGGGTATAAAAGGGAAAAAACTATTCACAACCCTTCAAATAAACAAAGCGAGCGAATGATATTCTCTTTTTGTTAGCACGAGTCCAGTTGGTGTAACTTCATATGTACGGCTTTAAGTAAACGTAGATGGTGTGCGGAGCGGGCTCGGTGCAAAAGTGAAAAAGATAACTACATATTGCTAAGCAAGTGTTTGCCTATGGCCGAGTCATGCGCAGACCGAATCGTCCTTTGAAGGTGACTTTGGTTGTTTACTCTAGTACTGGCAGGGACATGTTAATCAATTCAGGTCTATATTCTGTGATTGCTCTCTCTCTCTCTCTCTCTCTCTCTCTCTCTATATATATATATATATATATATATATATATATATATATAAACAAAAATTGTGAAGACCATCGCAAAATTTCGAAGACAGCATGCCGGCATGACTGATATATCACCGCTCATATAAGTAGTAAACTTCTCCATATTAATTTCATATATATATATACCCGGCACATTTTTGTGTCAGGTGGTTACCGAAATCATCTCTCAGTTGCGTCTTTGTCCTCTAAGACAGAGTGCAGCTCAGTTGTATCTCCGCCGGCGAGGACAGGGTTGCTTTTGAGAAAAATTACACTGATAGATGCCCGGTCCTGGGGAACAGTTTCCCGTGGACGCGCCACCCCATTGCAGCAGAAGGTGGGGGAACCAGGTGCTCGTCACCGGGTTCAGCTCAACGGGCGGTTGAGGGGACTGTGGAATTTTTGTCCCTGTGCCCGCCGGTACTCGGTCGGATCCCCACCTTAACAAAAAGATCTTGTGTTACATCCCGCTCCAGTGAGGGAGTAGGGCAAATACCCTATATATATATATATATATATATATATATATAGAGAGAGAGAGAGAGAGAGAGAGAGAAAGAGGGAGGGAAGACTCCATCTATTATTGCTATAAACACAATTGGTGCCACTTTACGAATCAAGATAGATAGTCTGTGCCTTATAACGTTGACAGAAGATGTTATGGCAAATAGGTGTTTCCTTGATAAAAATTCCAAGAATTCCTTCCCAAAATCTGCTTCCGTAGTCGTATATCGGAACAAAAGAAAGGTGCAGGTTTGCATTTTTTCAACGACAAAGGCTATCATATCGGTACGCACCTCATTTTCCGCTGCCGAAACATCGATACAATAATAAAGCGAGAAATATTCTTTTATGTTCAAATCCGTGACCGAATTTGCCAAAAGGGGGGAAAAAAAAAAAAATGAATACCTAAATCAGTCAGCTAATCAGGCCGCCTTCTTTAAAATATCCTGTCGAATTTTCCCGCCGGCAAAGATTGTTATGAAGAATCCTTAAATAATGAATCAGGCCGATAATGCCAACATCCAAAAGTGCTTTTGATTTCCGTCTCAAAACAAATCAAAGGAAATTATTTTCTATGACCGCTTGGCGAAGCCAGTTTTTAAGAAAAACCCAAGCTGACGAATACTTGCAAAATTGCGAAAATATAAGAAAGAACTTTTCTTCGTAATGAATCTATTTTTCCTCCGCTAACATTTTCCGATAATGAGATTCCTCGCATTCGGCGGGGGGGGGGGGGGGGTAACGATTGGTGGACAAGAATGCGTTGTTTGTTAGCCCGAAGCGAAAAAAGTTCTAAATGTTTGAAACAAAATAAACAACTTTTATAAAATTACGACAAATCATATTTACAAAATTACGACAAATCATATTTATAAAATTACGACAAATCATATTTGCATGATGGCGAGAATTTTGTGATTGAAATGATTATTCATTAAGCATTGGTGACAGATATCGGTGTTCAATCCCAGGTAAAAAAAACTAATATTTCAAATGCTACTTTTCTCGAAAGGAAGGCCTTCCTCACTTGAAAGTATATATTATAACACAATTTTTCCTAGGCCATTATATCCAGTTTGTGACGTAAAATGCTTATTTATTTATTTATATTGCTTAATTTTGCAGGACGCACAATGAATGGAAGTGTTGGGACTTACTATGCAAGGTTAATTTAGGTTTGAATTTTACATGGCGCAAGGCCATTTCCCAAAGAACTTCCTAACTAAATTCTTCTATACCAACAATTATTTTTATAAGTGTTGAAATCATTCATTGAACAAGCAAATGGAAAGTTGAATGAAATTGACAAAGCATTAATTGTAACTATAAAGTGTATTATCAATAACAAGAAATACATACATTATATAGATGCTGAATTTGTTTGTTTGAAAATGTCTTCCATGATCTGCATGAAATTGTGTCAAAGCTTTTGAGGTAAGTTGAAATGTTCATTGTCACTGAAATATTTATCAGTGTGATAAAAAAATTCGTGTGAGGAATATTATTGATAAAAGAATTGTGCAAATATGAAAGTTCGTGAATACGTTCATTTTTGTAATGTAAAGAAGAATGAATTGAAAAGAGAACTAGCAGTATAGCCCGGCGTTGCTCGGGTGGAATGAAAGCTTTAAAACTAATCCATGGTCCTGGAGCTCAGACTCAGCCTAAAGAATATTTGTGTGAAATTTGGTGAGAATCGGATAAAAATTGTGGATTTGTATAAAGGACATACAGACAGATAAACAGACACACACACAAAGATCTTGCCTATTATATATATATATATATATATATATATATATATATATATATATATATATATATCGATTTTCTACACTATTGTAAGAACTGCAACCTTGAAACTTCTGAATATCGTTTCTTATGTCTTTGTCTATGAGTGTATCAAATTTGATTAAAATCGGACCACTCCTTCTATAACCCGATTTTTTCGATTATCGATTTTCGATATTTATTTGGGGTACCTCGACACAAAACCGAGCTAAGAACACTCGCAGACGCTTATAGAACAAATGTGTAAATTTTTAAGAAAATCGGTTCAGCTTTTTCGGATACACACACACACAGACAAAGTTTAATTTATAAATAAGTTTAGATAGATGTGTTGGACTTAATATTTTACATGACGTGCGTGGAAGGATTAATTGTGCCAACTGTAATAATTTGTACAGGTGTTATTTAAAAAAATAAAAGGCATCTACTCGTGACTTGCAATTAGTGCGGGTGTGTGAAAGAATTACTTGATATTGAAGAACGCGAACCCCGCAATAGCATGTCGTTATTGCGGGCAGTTGTGACTACCTTGCTTGGTGTCACTTTAAGCTGCTACCAACTGATTGGGTGTACCACGTGTCTGCTATATATACATCCCGTGGAAAAGCGGGAAAGCAAGATTATCACATGATTGTCGCGTGTGTATATGTACAATGAGTGAATGCAGTTGTGTGGAAATACACGTGATTCACAGCAATAAAGTCAGTCAATTAAGTGCCATACATGATACACGCTTGGGCGATCCTGTCTCGAAAGACTAGACAGAAAATTTCACGCAGTAGGTTGCCATTACTTTCTGCGGTAGCCTGGTTGCCAACCAAAGCTATAGAACCCAATCTGTCCTGCTTTTTAACCGATAGCTAGAGAGAAGATGCGGATTAATACGTTTTCCAAGGATGGGTATTTGCGCGTAAGTGAATGCAACGATTATCAACAGGAATTCCAAATGGAATAAACGATTTTTCGTTCCAAGCCGATTGTCACCGCACCACAATGCACATAAATATACCTTAAAAATTAATATTTAATTTGAACTAAAAAAAAACGGAATTCGTTCTTTAAAAAAAATAAATTTGTAAATTATACGAAACAATATCTGATATTTTTTTACTTTGTTTTTGTTTTTTATTGATTGTACCCCAGCAAGGCAATAAAGCCATCAAGATCTAAACTGAAAAATTCTTAGAGAATTGCTAAAATGAGATGTAAGTTCCGCTGAAGCAGTTTCTTTCCACGACCCGTTATCTTGCTTCCCTGTCCACTACAATCTTAACCTGTTCAGGTTTAGGCTTAAGAGTATTCTTCCACACATAATCCGTATAAGCTCCACCTCGTTCTCTGTAATGCACTACATCGAGTGGCTCCTAGGCCTTATACAGGTTGAACATCGCTATAATATATATATATATATATATATATATATATATATATATATATACACACACACAAACAAGTGAATAAGAAACGAAGAAAATATTAACAACATTCAAAACATTAATTTAAAACAGCGCTCAATATAGAAATAGTGCTATGAATATTTATCAAAAATTATAGTTTAGAACATGTACAAATTACGATCTACTACAAAGTGTATATTTTGTTTCGATACTAAAACGACAATGTCTCATCAGGTAGTAAAAGCTATATATAAATAGCTATATATAAATAACGTTTACTACCTGATGAAACATTATCCTTTCAATGTCGAAACAATATGTACACTTTGTAGTAGATCGTAATTTGTACATGTTCTAAACTATAATATATATATATATATATATATATATATATATATATATATATATATATGTCTTTCTTGTTTGTTTTTTGCCTAATTTTTGCTTAATTTTAAACGTTCTATGCCTAATTGAAGGATTGGCTTTGTTTTTTTAGCTGAAATTTCTTTAACTGGTGGATTCTTTGTCTTTATTTTATTTTTTTCCTTAGTCTGTCAGTCAGTCTCTTTCTTTCTTTTTTTCTTTGCCGGCTGTATTTTAGTTACCTTGGTATATAGGTCACACTGGCTATTTAATTGAGCCTCCCATACCCCACCATTCTCTGGCCAAAAAGTTAGAAAATCACTGGCAGAAACAATGTGTGTTTTGGGATGGAATCAAGTGTCTTGAATATTGTTAAAAGTAAGCAATTTTTTTTTGTTCGTTTTTGCCTAATTTTTGCTTAATTTTAAACTTTTCATGCCTCATTGAAGGATTGGTTTTGTTTTTTAACAGAAATTTCTTTGACTGGACTTTAACTAAGTTAAAACTTAGCAAGTCACCAACCTTTTTTTTCTTTCTCTTTTTCTATCTTTTTTTTTTTTCAATTGGAATAAATAGGCTAAACTATCGCCCGGTTCACACTCCACCCACGTCTATTAAACAGGTGAAGAGGCTCATCCCTTGTTCCCTGTTTAGGGTGTGGTTTCCGGCTTTCTCTTTTCCAATCTTCTCACTTTTTTTTTCAATTGGAGTAGATAGGCTAAACTATCGCTCGGTTCACACTCCACCCACGTCTATTGAACAGATGAAGAGGCTCATCTCTTTTTCCCTGTTTAGATGTTTTCTCTTTTCCAATCTTTTCACCCTTTTTCTTTTTTTCTTTTTTTTTTTCAATTGGAGTAGATAGACTAAACTATCGCCCTGTTCACACTTTCCGGTTTTCTCTTTTCCACTCTCTTCACTCTTACGTAGCACCCTGCACATCAATGGCTTTACCGCCTTGCCCGGGGTGATATGATTAAATAAAAATAAAAATAAAACTATATACTACCGGCCATACTTATTAGGCCACCCCAGTTTTTTAAAGAAATGACGTATTTTATACTATTTTAGTGGATAATTCTAAATGAAAATAGAATGGTTCTTTTGTTATTACTACTTTGCAAAATTTTACAAGGCAAATAGCGACAATTTACCCATCGCACCCTGTAGATTTGCTATATATATATATACACTACCGGCCATAATTATTAGGCCACCCCAGTTTTCAAAAATGTTTAGTATTTATTGCTAAGTGGATAATTCTAAATAAAAATAGAATGATTCTTTTGTTATTATTACTTTGCAAAATTTTACAAGGCAAGGAAGCAAAGATGAATTCGTCCGAATCATCCTAAATTTTCTTCGTTCTTTCATTGATGAAACTGCAATATAGGTAATTATTAAGTATTTATAAATTCATTTGATGCACATGTTATTGTGCAGTATTAACAAAAAAACATTCTATTTTCATTTACAATTATTCAATTGGCAATAAATGCTAAAAAATAGTATAGGAAAAACTACTAAAAAGTCGTGAGTTTAAAATGTATTTTTTTGACAGTATTTGTTTATTTCTATTATTATATTTGATATTTCAGACCGTCCTCGGCCCTTCATCAGAAACAAATGATTTTAAAATTTAAATTAGTACATCATTTTTTTTAAACAATGGGGTGGCCTAATAATTATGTCCGGTAGTGTATATTTCTAACGGATAATCTGAACGTGTTTCTGGTCGGCTGACAGGAAGACGGCCTTTTGTTCTCTCAAGATACATAAAAAGATCGATTGTTTTCACTGGCTTTCATTTTTGGTTAGCGTGTTGGAATCATTGATTTTACAGCGTCTATTTTTCATCTTTCTAACTTTCTTGGAAAACATTTCCCATCGGCATTTTCCTGCTTTTCAGTTCACAATATTTTACCCTTGTTCAGACGCGACACGCAATTGCAAAAGGCGAAGAATAATAAAGAAATAAATAAAAAATACCCATCCCGGAGCCATTATCTTTTCAGCATTTTGCCAGTGCGACGTTAATTTTATACGCACCCGTCCGCAAAGATGAGCGGAGGGCTGATACCGGCAAATTACACTTCAACTAACAGCCAGTAAGTATAGCCAATTTCCGGAACGTGATCCCCGAAACGCTAATCCTGTGAGGGCGGTGAAAGCAAGTAGAGACGATTGATTGTCCTTGGCACTGAATAAAAGCGGGAAGGCGTTTATGTCTTCAAAGAAAGAAAGAAAGAAAGAAAAGAAAAGAAAAGAAAGAAAGAAAGAAAGAAAAGAAAAGAAAGAAAGAAAGAAAAGAAAGAAAGAAAGAAATTAGTAGCTTAATCACTGATAAAGTTTCCACCCAAACACTGTCGGCATTTTCAGGAACGTCCGAATGATAATGATGCCCGGATGCAGACAGTGTCTATTTATAAAGACTTTCCTCTTTGAGAAATTGTGTCACGAGTTGCAATGAGTAAATGCTCGCGCATGCGTGTTCGTAACGCCCCGGGAAGCGTATGCCTGTGCCTCAGTGTTTTGTATATGTATCGATAAATTTCTATTTCTATGAATCGTGCTTGTAAAATGTGCTTTTGTGTATGCTTTAGACGCAGGAAGAATTAATAAAAAATGCAGGATATATATATATATATATATATATATATATATATATATATATATATATATATATAGAATAAATAAAGAACAAGTAGGAAAAAGTGTCATTAACATGTTTCACTTTTAACAAGCTTCTTCAGAGATTTATTAAAGATGAATGATTTAAAATTCCAAGAGACTATGTTGATTGAGGTATAGTTATATTGGCCAAATACGTGTGATAAAACAATGGATGAATATTAAATGTAGAAGAAAAAAATTGTGTCTGTTTAAGTGTGTGTGCCAACACGTAATAAAAAACATTAAATGTTTATTATGAATGTGTAAGTATATGTAAGCGAAAATAATATGTGTTAAGCACATCCAAACCATAGACGAACTAAGCGTGTGTATATGTCGATAACATTAGTATGTGTGAATAACAGTGACGAAATACATTTCCGTTCAAAATACGTAACATGTATGGCATACATGTGTCAAGGGATGAGAGAAATTTTTCTTTTTAAATAAAAAAATCAGTTATGAATGTATGTGTTGAGAGAAATCATGTGTGAGTGCGTGCGCTTAAGAGTCAGTAATGAGATATGCACGTGTCAAGTGATGGAACGATTTTCTATTCTAAATAACGTGAGGGGATTTTTATATATATATATATATATATATATATATATAGCGCTCAGGAGTAGAGTCGCCGACTGACGCCATTTCGGTCGGGTTTCAATCCTGGGTAAAAAAGCAATCGGAGTCTAACCGTACTGATGAGATGTGATACGGCGAAACAGATCTGTTTGCGGATGACAATATATATATATATATATATATATATATATATATATATATATATATATACATACAGTACTGTGCAAAAGTATTAGGACAAGAACTATTTTGTCTTTTATGGGGCATCAAAATACAGTTTAAAATCACCCCTGTCCTAACACTTTTGCACACTACCGGTAGGGGTGATTTTCCTAAAAACCTCACTGAAATTCAAATACAAGGTGAAATGCTAATAAATATTGATTATTTAAAACTAGATGTAAAAGAAATGTATTAAAAAGAAGTTATATTTAATTTTTCCTATTTTCTATTAAACAAGTTATTTTAAAACTACTCATTATTCTATTATCCTTGGATATGACTGACTTTTTTCTTATTCCCCCCGTCTCGAATTGATAAATCTAATGTTACTTTGCAAGACACACTTTGGAAATAACTACAAGCTGCTTGACAGGAGATAACATTAGATACATTGAAGAAGCTTGTGATGTCAATGCCTGACAGAATGAAGGCTGTGATCACAGCAAAAGGCGATTATACTAAATATTAAATTTATTTTGTAACAAGTATTTTTTCTTATTAAAGCATTTGTTGAGTAAATCAAATAAAATTACTTTAATTAAATTGTTTATTTTCTGTCTATATGCCTCATAAAAGATAAAATAGTTCTTGTCCTAATACTTTTGCAGTACTATATATATATATATATATTGTGTGTATTTTGGCAGCATTTTTTCATTAATGCAGGTTTCATTGAATAATATAGACAAGTTTTGTCTATTAATTTTGTGTAGGATCCGTTCATACCGTCTGATATACTTGATGGTGATGTCAAACAAAAAATCAGTATTTGTTGAATTTTTTATCGGGTCTAAGCTTTCGGCTCACATAAGCCATTATCAAAGAGTAAATATTAACACACAGTAAACATAGAACATTTAAGCTATTAACAATAAAGATAATTGAATTGAAAATATAGACATGTAGAAATTACTAAAAATCGGACCAAGCACTGAACCCATACATATATATATATATATATATATATATATATATATATATATATATATATATATATATATATTACTGTGATGCTAAGGGGCAAGATTGCTTGGGTTTTTTCAGTAGTTTTCTGGTAGAAAGGCATTTTTGGTAAGCAGGTTTTTGTGATAAAGTGCTCGATATGGAGATATCGATAGAGCGTTAATAGAAGTCAACTCACTATGAAGCAATTAAGCAGATATCTACTTATGCGAGTTGAAAAAAGTTAAACACAATAAAAAGAAATAAATAGTAATTAACCATCTGCAGAATCACATACAAAAAATATGAAGTTACACAAAGCTCCATAAAACTAAAAAAAAAAAATATCGGGAAACAGCAGCAGAGGAAACAAAAATCCCTGAAGAGGAAAAATAAATGAAAACAACAATGACAGCTTTATCAGGACTTTTTTTCTTCATTGCGAAAGCTTCTTCATTTTACGTTCATCTACTGTTTAATCCGTCTCTTCCTTCCAGTTATGGGTTAAATAACAGGACAGATTGGGTTCTATAGCCTTGGTCGGCAACCAGTCTACCGCAGAAAGCAATGGCAACCTACTGCGGGATAATCTTCTGCCCAGTCAGTCATGTCTCTTTCGAGACATGATCGCCCAAGCGTGTATCACGTATGGTACTTAACTAACTGACTGAATATAATAGTGCAAGATCGATTCTGACGAGAACCTCGAGGTGAATAGTAAGAGTACCCGACTAGATATGGCAACCGTATTCAATGCACGGACGAATGGTAGATTTATAAATGTGCGAGATCGATTCTGTCGAGAAAAACTCCCAGCCCGACACAGTGGCTCAACATTCTTAGCTGTAGATGTAGCTATTGATTCGATGTAGTCGTTCCACTTAAAGTCGGTTGAGAGAATGAAACCAAGAAGACATAGTGTGTTGCTTTCTAGGAGATTAGCATCAGCCATACTGATTAAAGACAGGAATGTTTTTCTATGGTGGTTAAAGGAGTGCAGATTTGTTTTGGAAGCATTAAAATTTACGAACCATTTCCCACTCCAGTCCATCACAGATTGGTGGTCCTTTCCAAGAACAGAAGCAAAGTTGCTCATTCTTCACTTTCCAGCTTTGACAGAATGACAAATCATTTATGCGGTGTTATGGCACCTGTAGGGAGACTGATTATTTTATTCTGCAGTCTCTCTCTGTCACACGCAACGTAATTCCTAAGCCGAATTTTCAGATGAGTTCCAATCTTTAGTTTCACTAGTTCAGACCTTTACGACTAGGACTCACCAAGTTACTTCCACTGAGTCAACTCAGCCGCATTTCCTTCGTATTCCAATTGTAAGAAAAAAGTTTCACAGAGAAAGCATATGTTGGGATGAACAAATGCATGTGGAGAAGCCTGGTGTCATTACATATTTTTACCCAAACATTTAGAAAAAAACAGAGACAGGAAAAGTTAGAAGATTGTAAATGAAGGTTTTATTATTTTATAGATGCTAACAAAATGTCAAATGCCTTCTCCCTAACCCTGAAAAGAAAAGCTAATCTATGATATGCTAGAGGTTTTGTTACACACTGTCATGAAAATACTATCTCTTTGGCGTCTACTCGTAAAACTGTTCTCTGTGACCAGCTGTTAATGGTCATATCAGCTGCCAAGCCCGACGCATACTAATTAGAGAAGGGGAACCAAAGGTAACCAGCGATATCTTTCAGTATTATTTTAACTCTATGGTTTTATACGCGAATCAGTGAAGGTTATCATGTCTGTCCAATCCGTGTCAGTATATAAAAACAAAATGTTAAAAAAAAAAACATTTTAACAACATTTGCCTTAAATTTTACTCTTTTATCCGTTTATATTTGTCTACATTTCTGGGATGATCTATTATAATTATTTACACTATTTGAATTGTTCGGACTGTTGTGCTCATCTTTGTTGCCAGGTTTAGATTTCTGTCGTTGAACTCTCCAAGCTTCTTCAGGATATGTCTATACTAGCAGTATAGCCCAGCGGTGCTCGGGTGTAATGAAACCTTTAAAACTAATCCATGGTCCTGGAGCTCAGACTCTTTGGACGTTGGCACGAAAGACTAAAAAGCAATAGTTGTTTCCAGTTAAAGCGAAACCGTAGGCTGAAAGAAAAATGAATGGATGTAAGTCAAATTTTGATTTCCGGGTATCGATATCAAATGAGATTTTTCGTCGTAAACTGAATTTTGAAGGCTAAATAAGTCCTCTGAGTAAATGGTATCATGGCTGAGACTAAGAACTACATACTTAGAGCCAAACCCGAAGCAAAAACTAAAATAAAAGGGCTGAAAAAAAATACAGTCATATAGACAGATAAACAGACACGTACACAATCATCTTGCCTTTTATATATATATATATATATATATATATATATATATATATATATATTATCAATTTTCTCCACTACAGTAAGAACTGCCACCTTGAAACTTCTGAATATCGTTTCTTATTTCTTTGTCTATGAGTGTATCAAATTTGATTAAAATCGGACCACTCCTTCTAAAACCGATTTTTCGATTATCGTTTTTCGATATTTATGTGTAAATTTTCAAGAAAATCGGTTCAGCCGTTTCGGAGTCTATAGGTAACGGACACACACACAGACATACACACCCACACACACACATATACACACACAGACAAAGTTCCATTTATAAATAAGTTTAGATTTAGATTTCTGAAAGGTAGCATTATAACTATTTACACTAGTTGGAGTGTTGTTCTCATCTTTGTTGTCATATTTACGACGTTTTGGCTGTTGTATCCGCCGGCCTTCTGCAGCATCTGTCTACATTTCTGAGATGATGTATTGTATTAAAACGTTCAGACTTTTTTCACATTTCGGTCGTTGTACTCATCAGCCATTTTCAGGACCTGTCTATATTTCTGAGATGTGGTATTGTAACTATTTACACTACTATTTCATGGAACTGTTGTCCTTATCTTTGTTGTTATGTTCACGACGTCTCGGCCTTTGTACTCTTCTGATTTCTTCTGGGTTTGTCTAAATTTCTGAGATAAGGCATTGTAATTATTTACACTATTTACATTGTTCTGACTGTTCTCCTCACCTTTGTTGCCATATTCACCTTCAATATCTGTTTATATATCTGAGATGTGGTACTGTAAGTATTTACACCGTTTACATTGTTTGGACTATTGTCTTCATCTTTAATGTCATATTCAACGTCAATATCTGTCTAAATTTATCCTTTTTTAATTGTTCGGGCTGTTGTCCTTATCTTTGTTGCCATTTTCACCTTCAGTATCTGTTTATATTTCTGCGATGAGGTATTGTAATTGTTTACACTATTTAAATTGTTCTGACTGTTGTTCTCGTCTTTGTTGCCCTATTTCACATTTCGGCCGTTGTACGCTCCGGCTTTCTTCACGATCTGTCTAAATATCTGAGATTATGTATTGTAATTAGTTACATTATTTACATTGTTCCGACTGTTGTCCTGATATTTTTAATCATATTCACGACGTTTCGGCCGTTGCACGCTCCGACCTTTTT
Source organism: Ascarosepion bandense (assembly GCA_037127315.1). Lineage (NCBI taxonomy): Eukaryota > Metazoa > Mollusca > Cephalopoda > Sepiida > Sepiidae > Ascarosepion > Ascarosepion bandense. The sequence goes on along the minus strand of JBBBDQ010001026.1, from coordinate 1,753,198 downwards.
CAGGTTATTGGAATTTCGTTGGATGGGGTAGATAGTTCTAGTTCCACGTGTCGTTTCTCTTTTTTGGTATCTCAGTATGAGTTCTCTCTCTTTAATTCAGCTCTCTACGATTTTTATTTCAATAGACATAGATAGATAGAAAGATAGATAGATAGATAGATAGATAGATAGATAGATAGATAGATAGATAGATGAACAGACTGAGATAGATAGATAGATAGATAGATAGATAGATAGATAGATAGATAGATAGATAGATAGATATGAACAGACTGAGATAGATAGATAGATAGATAGATAGATAGATAGATAGATAGATAGATAGATAGATAGATAGAGTTTTGCTTAACGGCATATCGACCTCCATGGGTTATTTCATGCCAAAAAGGTCGGATTTTAAGGTCTTTTTTTTAATGTTTGGTTATAGTGAGAAGGTTGATTTAGTCAGATGTTAATGAAAATTGTTATTTTTATTCTTTTTTCTTTCATTCGTAAATGTGATAGATAGATAGATAGATAGATAGATAGATAGATAGATAGATAGATAGATAGATAGATATGAACAGACTAGGGATAGATAGATAGATAGATAGATAGATAGATAGATAGATAGATAGATAGATATGAACAGACTGAGATAGATAGATAGATAGATAGATAGATAGATAGATAGATAGATAGATAGATAGATAGATAGA
>JBBBDQ010001026.1:1735000-1747500 GCA_037127315.1 Ascarosepion bandense | reverse complement strand
GCCTATCCTCTACAATAGATGTTACTCTGGGACTACCAGATCTTTTTCTGTCAATATTTAACTCAGTTTCACGAAATCGTTGAAGGCAATAATGCACGCCGTTTTTTTAGCGATAACACGTTCAGAATATCCTTCTTTCGAAAGAATTTCAACCTGAACTCTTTTTTCAATGCTAATCAGTTTCTTTCTTGCCATTTATACCGCAGTAATATGGTTTACAAAAATAAAATATACCGTAATTATAATATCTGAATAAATCTGAATTTTCGGCAAAAACTTGATCACAATAAGTGGAGTCAAGTAGCAAACTGAGTAAATGTTTAGTTTAAAGTTGAAAAGAATACTTTTTTTTTACTTGACATCTGCATAAGAATAACAAAAAATACAAACTCGGCGAATTTGATTCTGCTAAAAATTTCGGTGATCCCAAACTTATGGTTGGTAGTGTAGGTGCAGGATTATTTTAGACGGGAAAAACTTCTTGGCCCTAGACAGAGAACCGACTTTCTTAGCAACGGATTTAGCTATGGATTCTATATCGTCATTCCACTTGAGACCTGTTGTGAGAATTAACCCGAAGAAGCGCAGTGTTTTACTTTCAGGGAGACTAGCCTGATCCATGCTAATTGGGGAGTAAGAGCGATTTTCTGTGAAGGTTAATTGATAGCAGCTTCGTTTTGGAAGCATTAAAATTCACGAGCCATTTCTTACCCCAGTCTGCCACGGATCAGAGGTCCTTTTCAAGCTCGGCAGCGAGGTTTGCTTTGTCAGCCTCGGTAGATTTTTGATCGATGCGAGAGTAAACCGTAGAGTCGTCAGCGTATATGCCTATTTGGGATCTTATTACATCGGGGAGATCGTTAATGTAGATAAGGAAAAGCATGGGACCTAGAAGAGAGCCTTGAGGGACACCCGCGTTCGTATGATAGCATTGAGAGGCATGTCCGTTCAATACTACTACATTTGAAAGGAATGACTGGATAAGGTCAAACAATTGTCCAGTTATACCATAGCCTCGCAGCTTGCGTAGCAGTCCAGTATGCCAGACTCTGTCAAACGCTTTGGAGATATCCAGGGCAACAGTTCGGGCTTCGCTGTTCTTGTCAAGAGCCTGGTGTATATATATATATATATATATATATAGTGATGGTCGTGAGCATATCAGCAGTAGACCTGATGAAGCGGAAACCATACTGTTTGTCAGAGAAGAGTCTGTGGGCTGTGAGATGTTGAGCCACCTCGGCGTTGATGATGGCTTTTTTGTAATGTGTGAGCTGTACTTGTGAGTACACTTTTTGAATTTCTTAAAGCATTTTTTATTTATTTTTTTTTAATTTTTACTAGTAATCTTTTCAATGATTCTGCCAGAACTTTTCCAGTCAATCCGAGTGATCCGACTACAACTGGAATTATTGTTCTCCTAATATGCCACATTTTTTGGATTTCCACTTGAAGGTTCTTGTATTTTGATATTTTTTTGTAAATCTTCAAAGATACATTAGTTTGCAAGGTTTATTATTATTATTATGTCATTTTTCATCATATTTCGATTTCTGCTTTGGTCTCACTACCAACCAAGTCTGCGGGGAGACCTAAGGCAGGTAGTGGCGTGTTGTTATGGCTCTATTTCATGTTTTTCTATCTTCCCTATCATCTCCAGCATTACATAGATAAAGTTTTCCTTAGTGTGTGGGCTGTACTTAATAAGACAACTTTTTGTATATCTCTTAAGCTGGGGTTTCCAGGGATTCTTTCAATGTGTTGTTTTGTTCCATTTTTTATCATTCCAAGTGCACCTACTATCACTGGCACAACTCTTGTTTTCAATTTCCACATTTTTTCTATTTCAATTTCCAGGTCTTTATATTTTGACAGTTTTTCAAATTCCTTGATTGCTATGTTACAATCCGCTGGACAAGCCATATCAATTAATAGACAAGTTTTCTCCTTCTGGTTTTTAACAATAATGTCTGGCCTGTTTGCTTCAATTTTTCTGTCTGTGTAGATGGTGTAATCCCATAGAATGGTTACATCTTCTATTTCTGTAACCGGTGCTGGATGATGTTCATACCAGTGTTTGCCTACAGCTTTTCCATAATGTTTGCATATTGCCCAATGTAAATATTGCCCAACTCTATCGTGGCGATTTTTATATTCATTTGGGGCAAGCACAGAACAGCCTGAGATTAGGTGGTCTATTGTTTCTTGGTGTTTATCACAAAACCTGCATTTTGGATCCATATTATTATGCATAATATTTGCCTGGAAGTTTCTCGTGAAAAGACTTTGGTCTTGTGCTGCAAGAATAAAGCCTTCAGTTTCGGACTTTAATCCAGATGCACGTAACCATCGATGAGTATTAACTTTGTCAACATTGGATTTATTGGCACGTACTGGATATTGGCCATGCAGAGGTTTGTCTTGCCAGCGCTGTTTCATTTGTTCAAGAGCTTTATCTTTGGCTTTCATTTTCATATTCTTTGCCGCAATAGTCGGCTCTTGACTTCCGTTCTGCTTTTCTACAGAATCTGCTAACTGTAAATCTTGTTTGAATTTACTGCCTTCTTTTATTATTGAATATTTTTTCTTTCTTTCTTCATGTTGCCTTACTAATTGTAACATCCAATCCTTTGTTGTTTCTATGTATGTTAGTAAGCCAATAGTTGTTGTCTTGTATGACAATTCCAGCTGAATAAGACCTCTTCCACCTTCTTTACGGGGCATGTATAGACGGTCTACATCAGCCTTTGGATGATGCATCTTATGCTTAGAAAGAAGCTTTCTTGTTTTAGCATCCATTCGCCTGATGTCGTTTAGAGTCCAGTTTAAGATGTTAAAGCTATATTGGACAACTGGGATTGCAAGGCTATTAATGGCCATAACTCTGTCCTGTGAATTTAATTCAGTTTTTAATATCATTCGTAGCCTTCTATAGTACTCTTTACGCACTATTTCTTTCATTTTTTATGGTGAATGTTTACGCTCTCATTTACACCTAGGTATTTATAAGCTTCTTCTGGTTTCAATTCTTTTATTGGTACAGCAGGGTCTAAGCTAATTGAGGATGTTTCTTGTATTGATCCACGTAAAACTGTAGCTTTAGCACATTTATTCAAATTAAATTTCATTCCAATGTCTTCGCTGAAGCATTTTACAGTTTGCAGAAGACCTTCCAGTTCATTATCATTCTTAGCATATAACTTCAAGTCATCCATGTAAAATAGATGGTTTATTTTCTTTTGTCCTATTTTATAACCACATTCTGTCTTGTTAAGTTGACTGGTTAGTGCTATTAATGATATGCAGAATAGTAAGGGAGATAAAGAATCACCTTGAAATATACCTCTTTTGATGTTTATTTCATCAGACTTATAGGTTCCATTTATATGATTGAGGTAAAGGGTTGTTTTCCATATAGACATGCACTGTTTGATGAAATTGATGATGACGGGCGATATCTTGTATATATTTAAAGTCTTTAAAATCCAGTCATGTGGCACACTATCGAATGCCTTTCGATAGTCTATCCAGGCTGTACTAAGATTTTTCTTTGTACTGTAGCAGTTTTCCAGGATCATTTTGTTAATCAGCAATTGGTCTTTACAACCATAACAGCCACGTTTGCACCCTTTTTGTTCAAGCGGTAACATGTCATTTCTTTCTAAGAATAAATATGTCTGCTTTGTTAAAATAGATGTTAATAGTTTATATGTTGTCGGAAGACATGTAATTGGTCTGTAGTTTTTCGGATTTTTTGTGTCACCATTCTTGGGTAGAAGAAATGTAATTCCTTTTGTCAACCATGCAGGAATTTTAGTGGGATCGTCAACCATTTCTTGAAGTTCTTTGGCTAGTTTTTTATGTGATGCGCTTAAATAATATAGCCAAAAGTTAGGAATTTTATCAATGCCTGGGAATTTCCAATTGTGTGTTTTTTTTTTAGTGCATATTTAACATCATCTTCTGTAATTCCAGACCATGTCTGTTCGGGTTTATTTTTCATTCGTTCTCTCTCTTGCGTAATCCAATGTACTTCCTTGCTAAGTTCTTTAGGGCAAGCCCATATCTTTTCCCAGAACTGTGTGACTTCTTCCATTCTGGGGGGTACTGTCACTTCAATTCTTTTTTTACCTTTTTCCCTGTAAAATCTCTTTGTATCAGTCTGAAAAATCTTGTTTTCTCTGTAAAATATTGCTCTTTTTTCATAGCGTCTTATTCTTTGAGCTTTCAATTGGATTTTTTGCTTTATTTTTTCTTTATTTGATAAGACGTCATTTTCATTCTTGATGTTATATTTTTTTACGGCTCTTCTGCTTTTCCTAGTTCTTACATTTATTCCTCTACTCAGTTCATCCAATATTGATAATTCACTTCTAAGTTGTTCTATTTCTTTTTCTATTTTTCTTTTCCAAGGTGGAACTTCACGTCTACGAGACTGCCTTGTTTTTATTTTGATATTTAATTTTTTTGTTGCTGCTGTTGCTGATGCATATATTATTTCGTTAAGATTTGTATGAGGGTCTTCATCCAGTATTGATTTCAGTGCTGCATTGTACAGTTTAATAGTTCGGAGGTTTTGTTTTGTTGGTTGGAATTTTGGGAGCTGTTCACGTTCCTCCATTGTAATACTTTGTATTTGACTTAGATGGTTTTTTATTTCTATCTTGGCTTCCTGTATATTGTTCTTATTTTCCGTCAAATAATTATCTTCGATGTGTTCTGAACTCGTTTTATTTTTGTCTTTTAACTGACTCAGACTCAGATCACACCTTTCCAGCACTTTTAAACTTACATCATTATCTTCGCATTGATTTGCGTGTTTCACGGTTTCTACATTATGACCTGTGATTTGTTTGATGTTATTACTTTTTATTTCTGGTTCCGGTTCCTTTTCATATTTTGTTGATTCGACTCTTCTTGTTACAATTCTTTTAATTTCATGAATTTCGGCCTCTGTTAGTCGGTTATTACGAATAATGTACCTACGTACATTGGCCAATTTATTTTCGTCAATATACTTTCTATTTGCTTGACCAACTTTTTCACGCCAAATGTCATATGTTTGGCGAGTCATGTTTTTTTGAGGTTTAAGTAACGCTTCATGAAATGCAGTCATAAAGACTTTGTACTCCTTACGAGACCATTTTATTTTTTCTTTCTTTAAATATACGGTTGTAGATCTAGCTGGTGAATTTTCAGGACCATCATTAGGATTATCCTGGTTGTGGGGACCTGAAGATTCATTCTTTGTGTAGGAGTTTGTTCCTATGGCAGATTTTTCGACCTCAGGTAGGTTCCCTCCTGGAGGACGGGCTCCCTGTTTATCCACTGGAAGAGCCATACTGGACTTTTTATTTCTATTTGTATTTTTCATGTTTTTCCCACGAGTGACGCACGGGTCCAAAAGTTATCCCAAAGTTGCCCGGCACGTTGGGTAACGGTCTTTTACAAACAGGGTCCCGAAGCCTGTAGGGAATCGTTTGTGACCTCATAACGCAGTAGCCATTCACTCCTCGGCACGATTAACACCTTGAGTTGCGGGTTGTTGTTCGGAGTTTTCCTTTATTATTATTATTATTATTATTATTATTATTATTATTATTATTATTATTATTATTTGCCTTGTGTTTAACTCTAGTTTTAACCAGAGACTTCAAAAGGCAGTAAGTCTGTTATTTTATTTTGTCTCAGAAGATCCAAGCTATTATGTTCCTGCCTGTGGAACTCCCTTCCATATACATGCTTTCCTGACGGCTATAACCTCCTGGAATTTAAATGCAAAGTCAATTCCCATCTCTTATCCACTTAACTCCAGCCCTTTCCACATCACCCAGTGTATCTTGTTCTTTTGCTTTCTCTCTACCTTCGCAACTGTTCTCACTCCTGTGTTCATATCCTTCTCTTGCCCTTTCTCTTTCACCCCCCTGTTACTGCTTTGTTTTTGTCTTCACTCTCCTCCTGTTTATACTTCAACTCTCTTATGTAACCCCCTGCTCATCAGTGGCGTTAACGCCTTGCTTGGGGTGAAATGATTAAAAAAAAAAAAAAATAAAGTACTAGGCAATAAGAAAGAAACAACAATGTAATTATGGCCACTACATGGGGAGACATCAACGGGGCTGCGTTCTTTTGAAATATATACACTAACGGCCATAATTATTTGGCCACCCCAGTGTTTAAAAAAAAATTTGAATTTCATATTATTTTTTAGTATTTATTGCCAAGTGGGTCATTCTAAATGAAAATAGAATGGTTCTTTTGTTAATACTGCACAATAATATGTGCATCAAATGAGCTGTTCTCGTGTCCAGTTTTTGTCCTCTCTTTTCCATGCAAGTCGCTTCTTCTTATTGGCTGGCCGAAGCTTAGCATTTAAATTTTGAATCAAGATCGTGTTTTGTTCACTACAGCTCCTTGTATGTTAGTGGTATTATCAAATTTTTGGTGGTTGAATTGATTTTTCAAAAAATTATCCCAGTCTGCTAAGATTCAAGTTGTTCACTCCAATCAAAACTCCCACGTTGCCTCGGCTGCCTCATCCTTCAGACATCATAAAATGAAAAAAAATAACGCGTTTTCACTTTGTTAGGGTGGCACCCCTTTGAGTCGATTGACTAACGGACTATTCCTGGCGTCACGTCCGGTTACCAGGTTCTGTCTTCCAGGCAGTCAGATCCAGAGACTCAGAGTAAAGGTTGTAACCTGATTTGTCCTGTAGCTCAGTGGATATACGACTCAGCTTTAACAACTATTTGTATTTTTGTTAATACATTATTTTATTTCGCTGTTCCCGAGTCTTCTCGTTATTTATTTCAACAATAACACCGAAACAGTAACCAACCAAGGATATATTTTACATAGGAGGTTACCATTTCTTTCTGCGGTAGACTGGTTGCCCTGCTATTCAATTCTTTTATCCAAATCAGTCAGTTGTGCCATACGTGATACACACTTGGGCGATCATGTCTCTTTCGATCCATGACCGACTAGACAGAAGATTTTTCCATAGTAGGTTGTTATTTCTTTCTGCGGTAGACTGGTTGCCAACCAAGGCTATAGAACCCAATCCGCCCTGCTATACACGTCTTTTATCGAAATCAGTCAGTTGTGCCATACGTGATACACACTTGGGCGAAAATGTAACTGCTAGAGTGGCATCCCTGTGTGTCAATTGACTAATGGCCTATTCCTGACGTCACGTCCGATTACCAGGTTCTGTCTTCCGGGCAGTCAGATCCAGAGACTGATAGAATAAAGGTCCTAAACTGATTTGTCCTGTAGCTGAGTGGATATACGACTCAGCTTTAACAACTATTTGTATTTTTGTTAATACATTATTTTATTTCGCTGTTTCCGAGTCTTCTCGTTATTTCTTTCAACACTAACTCTACAATACGCTTTTATTTTATTTATTTTTTTGAGGAAGCAATTTTGTTAAGTTTTCCGAACCTTTGCATGTCACGCCATACGTCTGTTAGCTGACTGACTTCACTGCATTATACTAGAGACGAATGACGAATACAGATACGTGTTGATTTTTCTTCGTCGTCTACACGTATAAGAAAGTGCGTGTGTGATTTTTAAGGACAATGTAATTTGTTTGCAAACTGTGCTTTCGTAAATGGTAGCAAATGTCCACCACCAGAAATCTCCTTACCGGAAATGACGCCATTTAAGTTTAGAGGTCAGTACACATAACGTTTACTTCTTATAAGATTTTATTGTGGTTCTTTATTTATTTATTTTTGTTTTATTTATTTCACTTGCTCTGGAACATTTCAGGCATCACATCCGACAACCTCTCAGCCAAGGGGCAAAAACAGTTACAAAATAATTACAAAATAACACGCACCGTAGACAGATAACTAGATTCAGAAATTGAATAACACTGATAAAAAATAGCTTCTTTGTTAATAAGATGAATGTTTTTCTACGTCAGCTGCGAGAGAACGCTGTGATGGCAAAAGACGAATGAAGCTCAGAAGTCAATGGGCGCGTGTGCGTCTTCTCAAACGCTTGCTGAACGTGAAATAATGTGTTTATCTCTATCAAATACGTCATGCCAAAGGCCTGGATAAATGAGCTACAAGATAAGGCCAACGAACTATCATTTCCCCGACAACTGTGCATATCCCGCCTATAACCAAGTGATATAGATTAACATCTACAATAATAGTAATACCATTATGCAGAGGATATTTGAAAAGAAAAACGGTATCTTTGACCGTTTCAACACAAAATAAGTGAATCTGGTTCATAAAAAACATTTTTAGTACTTAAAGAAGCTGATGTCCTAACTTCATTGCAGATTTCGGGTTTTTAAACATCAAATCGGCTCCGGCAGTAACCCCGACTTTCGGTCCAGAAGTACTAAGCCGGCTCCTTACTTTTGTGCTACTTGTCCGGATTTAAATTTTTCTTTTTGGCAGAATTCATACTTTTTATTGTTAACTCTAGCCAATGGAAAGAGTTCATTCTCCCACCCTCCCCTATTTAATAACAAATCCGAGTTGCACCCATTTTTTGTATTGTTAACAAAACGGCAAAACCAAAAACCGGATTTAAAGAAAAAAAGACATTAATCTCTAAAACACATTACAAATCAAGAACAAAAACTGGGTCAAATGGAATCTAAGAACAGACAAGACAGGGTAGGAACACTTATGCTTAGAACTGTGCAAATGATTTGTGTTCAACTTCGTAAAGTATCCATTTCTGTACAATCCGAATGTTGTTCTAAAGAATATTTTAAAAAAGAATAAATTAACTTATGTTCTGTGAAGTTCAGCCGACCGTGTCATCCACACAAGACGACAAATTTGTGAGCTGCATGGCAGAAAATGATGTCGACTGGATGAAGAGAAAAAAGAAAGTCAAAAATTGAGAAAATGCCAGGAACTTGCTTGAGAATAGAAAAATGTTTGAAAATATGAAGTTGAAAGCTATGTCTGTAATAAAAAGTGCTTGTTAGATTTTGTCAAAAGCAACAGACTCTAGTTGAGAGGAGTTAAGAATTCGAGAAAGATTTTCGACCGTACAATACTAAAGAGTTTGCAAGAGATTTGAAGAAATGTTTTCGTTACTTAATCTCCAGCGGGAATGTCCGTTTGTGTCGGTTGGCGTCTCGAGGTCGGTACGTTGACGCGAAACGGTGGTGCACTTCATGTTTCTCTACTGTGCGCGTCGTTTCTCTCTTCTTTCTCTCTTTTTTTTATTCACTTACTAGATCTTGCAGTTGCTGTCAACTTTCGCTGACCGTTCATCATTCGTCTCGTTCCTATTGTCAACGCCGCAGCGCACTGGCGTCTTTGCTGATTTCGTCACCGTCGGATGTGCGTTTGTGGTGCAATAGATAACGGCTCAGAACAAGAAATCTGGAAGCCAAGTTCAAATTCCAGTTGAATTCCTTGCATTCAATTACGCGCAAATACCTTTGGGAAAGGTAATAATCTGTCGCTGCTCTCCAGTTATGGGTTAAATAACAGCACAGATTGGGTTCTTTAGCCTTGGCTTGCAACCAGTCTACCGCAGAAAGCAATGGCAACCTACTGCGAGATAATCTTCTACCCAATCAGTCATGTCTCTTTCGAGACATGATCGCTCAAAGCCTGTATCATGTATGGCACTTAACTGACTGTGTTGTAAGGCAATGGATATCGGCTCGGAATGAGAAATCGGAGAGTTCGAATTCCAGTTGCATTCCCTCACTCGCAAATACTCTTGGGAAAAGGTATTAATCCATCTCTTCTCCCTCAAGATACGGGTTAAATAACAAGATTGCAGAAAGTAATAGCAACCTACAGCGGGATAATCTTTTGTCCAGTCAATCATGTCTCTTTCGAGACATGATCGCCCAAGTGTGTATAACATGTGGCACTTAACTGGCTGACTGAATATAATAGTTGGGAAAATGATTAAGGCTTCTTTTGGGCATAAAGTGAGGAATCAATTTTATATTGTTAGGAAGTAATAAACCGATCCCCCACTTATTACTACTTAATAATATAATACATCTCCTCCCATCTATGAGTCAAATAATAGGACAGATTGAGTTCTATAGCCTTTGCAGGCAACCAGTCTACCGCAAAAAGCAATGACAACCTACTTCGGGATAATCTTCTGCCAAGTCAATCATATGTCTTTCGAGACATGATCGTCCAAGCGTCTATAACATATGGCACTTATCCGACTGAATCTTCTGCAATAGCTAATAAGCATCTGCTGTGAATATACAACTTCATAAAATTGTATAATAGATATAAACGTTCACACTCAGATTTCTATTGAACTGTCTGATCGTTGTACCCAAAAAAAGAATATAGGAAAATACCGTTCGTTATGCAATAACATGAGTTAAGTCAATTCCATCACGACTTCAAAGAAAAACATTACCTTTTTTCTCATAAGGTGGTAATGTGCTGATTCCCATTTCATATACACTTTCGAATGTGCCAAACAAGGCTTGATTTATGTGGATCGCCCAAAGGAAAAATTAAGCATGCCGTTTGTCACTGCAATAAACAATACTTACGGAATATTTCACCACGAACGACTCTAATTTCGGTGTTAGCTGAACTGGGGAAAAGAAGTGGATGCCTTGTGTTACCAATTTTTTTTTTTTTTTTTTTTTTTTTTTAATTATATCACCCCAAGCAAGGCGGTAACGCCACTGAAGCGCAAGGGGCTACCTAAGAATGAAAAGATTGGAAAAGAGAAAGCCGGAAACCACATCCTAAACAGGGAACAAGGGATGAGCCTCTACACCTGTTCAATAGACGCGGGTGGAGTGTGAACCGGGCCCGGGCGATAGTTTAGCCTATCTACTCCAATTGAGGAAAAAAAAAAAAAAAAAAAAAAAAGAGAGTGAAAAGATTGGAAAAGAGAAAGTCGGAAACCACATCCTAAACAGGGAACAAGGGATGTGCCTCTACACCTGTTCAACAGACGTGGGTGGAGTGTGAACCGAGCGATAGTTTAGCCTATCTACTGCGAAATTGAACATAACTCACACACACAAGCACACACACAAGCACACACACACACACACACACACACACACACACACACACCAAAGTGGTCACTCATCTTGGATATTGACCAGATTTATGTGTAAGTTGGTTCTGACGAGAAAAACTTCCTGGCCCTACGCAGTAATGACCCAACATTCTTAGCAGTTGATACAGCTATAGATTCAAGGTATATATAAACGTCGTGAACATGCCAACGAAGATTATGTCAACAGTCTGAACAATGTAAATAGTGTAAAAGTTACAATACCTCATCTCAAAAATATACACATCCTGAAGAAGTCCAGAGCATACAATGGTCAAAACGTTGTTAATAAAGATGAGGACAACAGCCTGAACAACGTAAATAGTGTATATAGTTACAATACCTCATCTCAGAAATATAGAAATCCTGAAGAAGGCCAGAGCATACAATGGCCGAAACGTTGTGAATAAAGATGAGAACAGCCTGAAGAACGTAAATAGTATATATAATTACAATACCTCATCTCAGAAATATATACATCCTGAAGAAGGCCAGAGCATACAATGGCCGAAACGTTGTGATTAAAGATGAGGACAATAGTCTGAACAGTGTATATAGTTAAAATACGTCATCTCAGAAATATAGACAGAACCTGAAGAAGGTCGGGACGTACAAGGCCGAAACGTTGTGAACAGTACGTACAATGTATGTAGTGTAAATAATAACCAAAGAATTGTTTAACTATAAAATTACATTTTTGATCCATTTTAGACCCTTCGATATTCTGATTAAAAATTTCATTTTCTTGTGTCAGCGAGTGACCAAAAATTAATAAGTGAAATTATCATTTGTATTTTTGCAGGGAAAAAAACTGATTCAAAAATTCTTACAAAAATCAAATAGTTGTCAGATTTTAATGAAACTTTATCAAATGAAATGAAATTTTATCGAAAATGAATTAAATTATTTTTCAAGTGTTTATTTTTTACAAAATATTTGAAAGAATATTTTGTAAAAAATATTCTATTAATTTAATATTTAATATATTAAACCTCATTTAATTTGTGAAATTTTAAGAAATTCATTTTTGTAGTATTTAATGTTTATATTGGTTATAAGAACATGTCCTCGGAGAATTTGAATAATTACTTTTTATCTATCTATCTATCTATCTATCTATCTATCTATCTATCTATCTCAGTCTGTTCATATCTATCTATCTATCTATCTATCTATCTATCTATCTATCTCAGTCTGTTCATATCTATCTATCTATCTATCTATCTATCTATCTATCTATCTATCTATCTATCTATCTATCTAGTCTATCTATCTATCTATCTATCTATCTATCTATCTATCTATCTATCTATCTATCTATCTATCTCAGTCTGTTCTATCTATCTATCTATCTATCTATCTATCTATCTATCTATCTATCTCAGTCTGTTCATATCTATCTATCTATCTATCTATCTATCTATCTATCTATCTCAGTCTGTTCATAT
>JBBBDQ010001026.1:1657500-1732500 GCA_037127315.1 Ascarosepion bandense | reverse complement strand
TTTCAGACTATCTATCTCACTATGTATACTGAATTCAAATCGGTAATTGTTTATTGAAGAAACATACCTTTTTTTTTTCATTTTATCGAGCAGAAAAATATGGAACTTCTTGTCGCTGTTTATCTCACCCCGTAACCACGGTTCAAAAATGTTATTCACTGCTGACTGAATTCACGCGTAGTTTAACTTTTTTCCTCCTTTTTTCGATCTCTACGCGCAAAATGAGTTCCGAAACCGAACAATTCGCGGAGTAATTGCTCAATTGGAGAAAACCGACCGGAAAAACGATACCTACGCTTCAATTCATTCAGCGGTGAATCAGAGATGACAACGGTAGTAAAGGGTGAGATATAGTCCCATGTATTTATGGTCGATACCATGAAAGAAAAGTAGGTTTCTTCAATAAACAATTATCGATTTGAGTTCAGCATGTACATTTGCACGGAATTAAGGATGTTTTCGAAAGTTTTGAAGGGGTAAAGGCCTTCGGGGAACAAAACAAAAATTTACCGAATAGATTAGTCAGACACAAGTCCTTAATAGTAATACTTGTGTAAATCAGATTATTTTAACATAAAATTTGCTAATTTTCTAAAAATAATGTGTCACAGATGCATATTTTAGTTTTGTAAGATTTTTAAAAACCGAGAATTAACTTTTGTTTGCAAATGTGTCTTGAAGGGACACGGAACATAGAGAAAGAAGTTCATTTCAGACAAATCCTTATGACAGAGAATTAAAATTAATCGGGTCGGATGAGGAAGTGAAAGAACAGTCTTGTTCGTCTATACGAGTATCCAGTTATCTTTGTTTTTCGAAATGACAGTGTAAACAATGGTGTCGGATGTTTTTACAGATATCTACAATAGCGAAACATTCCATAAAATGTAAGCTGCTCTTTTTTTCTCTTTTGCATGATGAGCCAGACTAAAAGGAAATCGTTTTCCACAGTAAAAGGTCAGAATTATTTTAGCATTTTACCTTCCGTTAGGTTTTGTTATAATATTTAGACGAGGTTTGCAGTCTGTTTGGAAAGAATGAATTGTCGGTCTTTTAGGGTCATGAGACTAGCAAACGACAAGAACAGGACAAAACATTACAGCCAAGATTTATAGTGTATGACGCAACACGCCACGTTCACGGGATTGAATCGTCTTCATTGCCTTCGTACCATTAGGAAGAATGAAGTGCCACACATTCTTCATTTTACAACTTAATTTTGTTGAATCTGCGATCGCACTCGCTCCGATTATAAAGATCTAACGCGGTCTGATCAAAAAGTATTGGGACTGGGACTATAAGAAAGAAACTACAAAACATATCAATCTGACATTTAAAGAAAAGAACAAGAAAAGAAAAAGAGGGAAAGACAACTAGAATATAGAGAAAATGTTAAAAAAGAAAGAAACAAAGAAACAAAGAAAGAAAAGAAAAGAAAAAGCAACTAAAAAATATAGAAGAATACTAAAAGAAAGAAACGAAGACAACTCGAAGAAAAAAAGAAAAAAAAGAAAAAGAAAGAAACAAAGAAAGAAACGAAGAAAAAGAAAAAAGAAAGAAAGAAAAACAGAAAAAGCACCTAGAAGATAAAGAAGAATACTCAAAGAAAGAAACAAAGACAACTTGAAGAAACAGAAAGAAAGAAAACAAAAAGAAAGAAAGAAAGAAAGAAAAAGAAAGAAAGAAAAAGAAAAAAGAAAGAAAGAAACCGAAAAAATAAAGAAAATATAGAGAACGAAACAAAGAAACAAAGAAAGAAAACCAACTAGAAAATAAAGAATACTAAAAGAAAGAAACAAAGAACATTCGAAGAAAAAGAAAGAAAGAAAGAAAGAAAGAAAAGAAAAAGCAAATAGAAAATAAAGAAGAATACTAAAAGAAAGAAACAAAGACAACACAAAAAAGAAAGAAAAAGAAAGAAAAAAAGAAAGAAAGATAGAAAGAAAAGATAAGAAAAAGCAATTAGAAAATAAAGAATACTAAATAAAAGAAACAAAGACAACTCGAAGAAAAAGAAAGAAAGAAAGAAAAAAGGAAAGAAAGAAAGAAAGAAGAAGCAATTAGAAAATAAAGAATAATACTAAAAGAAACAAAGACAACTCCAAAAAAAGAAAGTAAAAAGAAAAAAAGAAAGAAAGAAAAAGAAAAAGAAAGAAAGAAAGAAAAAAAGAAAGAGAAAGAAATAAAGAAAAGCAACTAGAAAATAAAGAATACCAAATGAAAGAAACAAAGACAACTCGAAGAAAAAGAAAGAAAGAAAGAAAGAAAAAGGAAAGAAAGAAGAAGCAATTAGAAAATACAGAAGAATACTAAAAGAAACAAAGACAACTCCAAAAAAAGAAAGAAAAAAGAAAGAAAGAAATAAAAAGAAAAAGAAAGAAAGAAAAAAGAGAAAGAAAGAAAGAAAAGCAACTAGAAAATAAAGAATACTAAATGAAAGAAACAAAGACAACTCGAAGAAAAAGAAAGAAAGAAAGAAAGAAAGAAAAAGAAAAGAAAGAAAGAAGAAGCAATTAGAAAATAAAGAAGAATACTAAAAGAAACAAAGACAACTCCAAAAAAAGAAAGAAAGAAATAAAAAGAAAAAGAAAGAAAGAAAGAAAAAAGAGAAAGAAAGAAAAGCAACTAGAAAATAAAGTATACTAAATGAAAGAAACAAAGACAACTCGAAGAAAAAGAAAGAAAGAAAGAAAGAAAAAAGAAAGAAAGAAGAAGCAATTAGAAAATAAAGAAGAATACTAAAAGAAAGAAACAAATACAACTCCAAAAAAAGAAAAAAGAAAGAAAAAAGAAAGAAAGAAAGAAAGAAAGAAAGAAAAGGAAAAAAGAAAGAAAGAAAGAAAGAAAGAAAAAAAGAAAGAAAAGAAAGGAAAAGCAACTATAAAATAAAGAAGAATACTAAAAGGAAGAAACAAAGACAACTCCAAAAAAAGAAAAAAAGAAAGAAAAAAGAAAGAAAGAACGAAAGAAAGAAAGAAAAGGAAAAAAGAAAGAAAGAAAGAAAGAAAGAAAGAAAGAAAGAGAGAAAAGAAAGGAAAAGCAACTATAAAATAAAGAAGAATACTAAAAGGAAGAAACAAACTCAACTCCAAAAAAAGAAAAAAGAAAGAAAAAAGAAAGAAAGAACGAAAGAAAGAAAGAAAGAAAGAAAAGGAAAAAAGAAAGAAAGAAAGAAAGAAAGAAAGAAAAAAAGAAAGAAAAGAAAGGAAAAGCAACTATAAAATAAAGAAGAATACTAAAAGGAAGAAACAAAGACAACTCCAAAAAAAGAAAAAAGAAAGAAAAAAGAAAGAAAGAACGAAAGAAAGAAAGAAAGAAAGAAAAGGAAAAAAGAAAGAAAGAAAGAAAGAAAAGAAAAGGAAAAGGCAACTATAAAATAAAGAAGAATACTAAAAGGAAGAAACAAAGACAACTCCAAAAAAAGAAAAAAGAATGAAAAAAGAAAGAAAGAACGAAAGAAAGAAAGAAAGAAAAGGAAAAAGAAAGAAAGAAAGAAAGAAAAAAAAGAAAGAAAAGAAAGGAAAAGCAACTATAAAATAAAGAAGAATACTAAAAGGAAGAAACAAACACAACTCCAAAAAAAGAAAAAAAGAAAGAAAAAAGAAAGAAAGAACGAAAGAAAAAAGAAAGAAAGAAAAGGAAAAAAGAAAGAAAGAAAGAAAGAAAGAAAAGAAAGGAAAAGCAACTATAAAATAAAGAAGAATACTAAAAGGAAGAAACAAAGACAACTCCAAAAAAAGAAAAAAGAATGAAAAAAGAAAGAAAGAATGAAAGAAAGAAAGAAAGAAAGAAAAGGAAAAAAGAAAGAAAGAAAGAAAGAAAAGAAAGGAAAAGCAACTATAAAATAAAGAAGAATACTAAAAGGAAGAAACAAAAACAACTTGAAGAAACAAAAAGAAAGAAATAGAAAGAAAGAAAAAATGTCAAGATTACATATTTTTGGAAAGAAATATTTTTGAAACAAACATATTTCTGTTTCGTGGGTTCCTTTTTTATTATTGAAGAGTAAAACTCCATGTTAAAACATTTATAATTTATTTCTTAACTATGACTTTTACAAGAAATTCGTATGAGAGGAAAGCGTTTAGCAAGAGGTTTTATTTAAAATTCGTTATGGGCCCAAGATTTCACCACCAACTTCTCGAACCGCTCAGGAATCGCGTCGACTGATTTCACCAAGGACTCAGTCAGTCAGTTAAGTGCCATACGTGATACACGCTTGGGCGATCATGTCTCGAAAGAGACATGACTGACTGGGCAGAAGCTTGCCATTGCTTTCTGCGGTAGACTGGTTGCCGACCAAGGATATAGAACCCAATCTGTCCTGTTATTTAACCCATAACTGGAAGGTAATAGACGGATTAATACCTTTCCCAAGGGTATTTGCGCGTAAGTGAATGCAATGAATTCAGCTGGAATTCGAACTCGGCTCCCCGGTTTCTCGTTCCGAGCCGATATCCACTGTACCACAACCAAGGACTCATGTGGTATAAAAGACATAACTTCTTGTATTCGCCCCTCAAGTTTTTTCAAAGTCTTAGTTTCGTATAGGAGACTTGCTCGTTAAACTAACCCCCGCCCCCCAAAATAAGAAATCACAGGATGTTAAGTCAGGACTCCTACATAAAATAGGGGCTTACTTTTCAACCCCCCTATATATATATATATATATATATATATATATATATATATATATATAAATCCATTTAATATAATACCACGTGACATTTATCTTGCAATCGTGAATAAATAATAATAATGAAAAAATTATTATCTTTATTTTCCGTGAGTTAGTTAAGTGCCATCACGTGATACACGCTTGGCCAATCATGTTTTTTCCGAACCATAATTGAGTAGGCAGAAGACTTTTCTGCAGTAGGTTGCCATTTTTTTCAGCGGTAGGCTGGTTGCCAACCAAGGCTATAGGACCCAATCTAACCTGGTATAGCTGAAGAAGAAAAGATAGGTTATTACCTTTCCAAAGGGGTTTTACGCATAAGTGAATGCAACGAATTCAACTAGATTTCAAATTCGGCTCCGACCTGATATCTGTTACACCAAAACGCACATCTGTTGTAATGAACCGTTTATATATATATATATATATATATATATATATATATATATATATATATATATATATAAGTAGGCTTCTTATTGCAACACAATGAAACGGGATATCTTAGCAAGATTTTGTTAAGGCAATATCATAGAGACAATTCAATACCAAATCCAATTCACGATATGACAATAATATTGTAAATCCTGCGTTGCGATAATAATCCGATTTCTGCATTTTTATGTGCTTGTGAGAAAAATAGAAAAGAAAAACATGTCGATATGTCGAGTGGTGGGGATTATAAACATTATTGGATAATTATACATTTATTTAGGGAAATTTATTTTCTTACAGATTTTTATACAGAAATTTATTAAATAATAGAAATATAATTTGTTTTCATAATCGTTTCACACCAAGCAAGGCAGTACTGCCACTGGTGCGGAGGGGGTTACATGAGAGGAGAGTGAAAAGAAAGGAAACGATACAGGGGGTGTCAGAGAAAGGATGAGATAAGGATAGGAATCATGGAGATAGTAGATTGACGTTGCACTTAAACTCTTGGAGACTATAGCTATCAGGGAAGCAAGTATACGGAAAGGCGTTCCACAGTGCGTGAAAAGAAGCCTGCTAGGGTAGAAATGGTGGTTACATTTGACTGTTTTCACTGTAAAGGGATGGTAGCTAGTTGCCAGTATAGAAGCTCGAGTAAAATCATGGAAACTGGGCACCAGGAAGCTAAGCTAAGCCCGTCAAAGCAGAAGCCGGAAAAATATCTTTAGAAAAGACAGAGGGAAGCCACATACCATCGGTGAGAAAGTGAGTGAAGTCGAACTGCCGGACTGAGATTGATTACATTGCAGATCCTCTTTTGAATTTTGTCGAGGACCCTGAGATAAACAACAGGAGCACCCGACCAGATATGGCAGCAGATTTAAGGAATTCTCATTGTTTTATACAAAAATTATTAATTTATTTCATTATCTTTTCATTCTCCTTACTAAAGATTAAGAAACAAACAAATTTAATAAAGTAGTATTACTTACTTCTTTGGAAAATTATTTTGTTTACGTTTAGACACAAATCTAAGCGTTCCTGGGTATGACGGTAAACTGCATTCGGCAGCAAGGCCTCTGGTTGAAAGGTTGTGAGGAGAATGGAACCACTTCTTAATTGCTGTTGTTCCCACTTCCACCCTGACCCGGAGTGGTAGCACCTGTTAGGGTCCCAACTATGGACAAATAGTTAAACCCAAAATTGAAGTCAAAACACTATGAAATTATAAAAAATACACTTTTAAAGAATTATTTACATAAAAATAGACTTTTATAGAAAAATATGCATGTTTGAAGAAAAAATATTACCAACAATACATTTTTGAAGAAAAAATTATTACCACAACACATTTTTCAAGGAAAAAAGAATTATTCCCATAATATATTTCTGAAGGAAAAAAATTATTCTCAGCAAAACGTTTTTGAATACAAAACTAGAAAATATTTTTAGTTTTCTAAAATAAATAAAAAAATTTGAATTCATCAAAATCTGACTAAATCAACCTTCTCATTATAACTGAAAATTTAAAAAAATACCTTAAAACCCCACCTTTTTGGCATTAAATAACCCACAGAGTTGTTGATATACCGTTAAACAAAACTCAAACTGAAACCCAAATAACTCTAAGCAGATATAATATTGAAGAATCTATTCCAAGAAGGATTGCACTTAAAGGTACGATTCAGAGACTGCACGATCGGCATAGTTCTTTGTGTCGGAAGCGATTAAGGCTACTCCGGATCTAACGACGATTTCCCTCTACCCAGAGACACGCAAGTTCGACTCCTACAAGACAGCACCTATTTACTTTTTTTTCTGATAACTGGTAAACGAAAATAAGTAAATATACAGTTTAATAAACAGAACGTCTGCTCAAATATAAGTATCTACTAAAAATAATGTTTAAAGTGATAAAAAATAAGTAAATATACAGTTTAATAAATAAACAGAACGTCTGCTCAAATATGAGTATCTCCCAAAAATAATGTTTAAAGTGATAAAAAATAAGTAAATATACAGTTTAATAAATAAACAGAACGTCTGCTCAAATATGAGTATCTACTAAAAATAATGTTTAAAGTGATAAAAAAGTAAGTAAATATACAGTTTAATAAATAAACAGAACGTCTGCTCAAATATGAGTATCTACTAAAAATAATGTTTAAAGTGATAAAAAAGTAAGTAAATATACAGTTTAATAAATAAACAGAACGTCTGCTCAAATATGAGTATCTACTAAAAATAATGTTTAAAGTGATAAAAAATAAGTAAATATACAGTTTAATAAATAAACAGAACGTCTGCTCAAATATGAGTACCTACTTAAAATCACGTTTAAAGTGATTTTAAAAAATTCGAAATTTAAGTATTTATGCTTACAATTCATTTAACACTACACTACTGTTTGTTAGAGATTGCTTAGAATACAAGTAAAGCTAATTTTAAA
The DNA here is from genome assembly GCA_037127315.1 of Ascarosepion bandense. Taxonomy (NCBI): domain Eukaryota; kingdom Metazoa; phylum Mollusca; class Cephalopoda; order Sepiida; family Sepiidae; genus Ascarosepion; species Ascarosepion bandense. Next base: position 1,724,938 of record JBBBDQ010001026.1, on the reverse strand, counting down.
TGTAGTTGGAGTTTGACAAGCTACAGATTAATCTCCCCTTCGCTCTCCACAGCTACCTTCGGTGGTCTTTCAGTGAGTAATACTAACTAATAATTCGTTCATTTTTTTTTTTATTAATTCACCCCAAACAAGGTGATAATTCCACTAAGACACAATGGACTAATAGGAGAGAAAAATAATGAAAATAATTCAGAAAGGACCGGATACCTAATCCTAAACAAAAAAACAAAAGATAAACCTCTGCTCTTGTTCAAACTTTGTTTTGAACGCTGGTTCTAATTCCTCTAAAAGGTCCTCCACCACGCCAAGGAAGAAAAATGATGTCGAATCTTTCAAGAATCAGTCAACTTGCCCTCCATGTCTGTTAAACATTGATCTTAATTGTCTTGTGAACACGGAATGTCGATAAAAAAAAACAATGTGAGCGACCCTGGAATCGAGCCGATGACACGGCACATCAACGTGTGTCTTAACAAGGAAAACGTTCGGCAGTCTTTAATTAATGTCACTGTTATAACAAAAGTAAACGCCTTAACGGTTGTAACGGAGTGTGTATATAAAGCCTCATAAGAAGAAACGTAGGTAAAGGCGAAAGAAATATCAGTTGTTTCCTTTTCCACCTTTTTTTAAATGACTGAGGGGTTCGTTGTTAAACTATAGACTATATATTGAAGTCACAAAGTCTAGGAACACTCTAAACCTTATTTTCTCAATATGTTTCACAATAATCTCAGTTATTTCTTTCTGATTTTTCGCATAAGATTCCTTCAAGTTTTTGTTTTCATTAAAACTTCCTCATTGCACGTATGTTGAGCCTATGGTATTCTTCGCCTCCCTTGTTCACAGTCGCTTTTGGTGCAACTTACCTCTTGATCTGTGAGGAAATCTCCAGTATTCACAACCATACAGGGGATTATATATCACATAGAAAGTCGGTACTCTGTTTTTAAGTAAATTTTTCTGCTTTTCAATACTTTGCTTAGTTTTTTCGAAGGCATTATTCGCTATTCCGATTCGCTTTCGGATTCTAGTCCCAAGTTTACTATAATTCCAAATCATGCACCGGCTTGATTCCGACGTCCCTAGTACATAACTCAAACCTGGAACTGGTTTCTGGCTGGTGGCCATTTTCTCTGCCTTACCGTTTCCATTGCTACTTTGTCGAAGAGTTCTTTCAGTTTACTCTCTGGGTTGGCAATCAAAACAGAGTCGTCGGTATATTTTATTTCCATCGATAATAAATCGATGTATTGTTTGAATAAAACCAATAAGAAAACGCACACTTGTCTTATCCTATTTATATTTTTTGTTTATTTGCAAAAAATGAATAGTCCCTAAAAGAAGAGCCGAACATACAAACGCCCAAATGGAAATGCGAAAATCAAACAGGTAGAAAAATTTAAATATATAGGAAGTTTTTTAACAGACGATGGTAAATGTGACACCAAATTGCGAAGTCACGTTGGAATAGCGAAAGTTGCCTTCCAGAAGTTAAGCAAGGTAATCTATCTATCTATCTATCTATCTATCTATCTATCTATCTATCTATCTATCTATCTATCTATCTATCTCAGTCTGTTAATATCTATCTATCTATCTATCTATCTATCTATCTATCTATCTATCTATCTCAGTCTGTTAATATCTATCTATCTATCTATCTATCTATCTATCTATCTATCTATCTCAGTCTGTTAATATCTATCTATCTATCTATCTATCTATCTATCTCAGTCTGTTAATATCTATCTATCTATCTATCTATATCTATCTATCTATCTATCTATCTATCTATCTATCTAAGTCTGTTAATATCTATCTATCTATCTATCTATCTATCTATCTATGTATATATATATATATATATATATATATATATATTGACTGTTTAATACTTACTTTTTGGCCCTGATATGGTTAGACCAGTACACATTTGTATTAAAAAGTGTTCTATACAATTATATATATTAGAATATATATATATATATATATATATATATATATATATATATTTTTTTTTTTTTTTTTCATTTATAAACGAGTTATTTCGCTACCTTGGTTTCCACCATGAATTGTATTTTTAATAACTTAATAACTTGATTTTTAATAGTTATTAAAAATCGCCTGAAGAAATCACTCATGGTGGAAACCAATGTAGCGAAATAACTCGTTTATAAATGAAAAAAAAAAATATATATATATACAATGGTTTTTATTATAACAGAGAGAATCTATATATATTCTTTACTACTCGACGACATAATTATTTAAAAAAAAGTTAATAAGGCACTGTTAAAGAGCAAACACGCAGCAAGAGCTTCCATAACTGGTTGTAAAGTTTAATAACTAGCAGTAAAGAGAATAAACTGAGCCGATGCTGCCACGCTATTGTCTCTCTAATGAATTGAGCCGACGCTGCCTCAATATTGTCTCTCTCCATGAATGTAACAGGATATATATATATATATATCCAGGTGAATATGAAAAATTATATATTATTAAATTTCTTAAGAATAAAAATTTGTTAAATAAGCGTAATGAAATAAATATCATATGTAAACATTACAAAATGTTCACATTAGAATATGGATAAAAAATTATATTCATTAACTTACATATATGTAATAATTTATATTAGAAAAATAATAATTAAATAAATATTAAAATAAAGAAATTGAGATTTAAATTTTTTGTAATAATTAAATAAATGTTTAAAAGATGGCATTTTGATATTAAAAATTGTATTAGAATGTAATAATAAAATAGATTTTATATAAAAAAATGAAATGAATTTAAAAACATTTAATAAATGGATATGAAAAATGTCAGTTATAAATTAAAAATTTTGAAAAATTAGAATAAAATACATTCTGAATCGAAATAAAAATAGTATATTATACGCAAAGGTCCCTTTAAGTTAGATCACAAATATAAAATGTTTTCTTTCTTTCTTTATCATTTTTTTTTCTTTTTTCTTTTTTGTTTTAGAAAATGTTGGGATATGGCGAAAGCTGAAAGAAAGAAATTTGTAACAATAATGGATACAGAAATAAGGTCTGGATAAGGGTTTTGAAAATGAAGTTTACACTTTTGCCGTTAAGATTGAAAGAAGAAATCATGTATTCTCCATAAATATAAACTTTTTTCAAATTAAAATGAATTTCTATTTTGATTAATTAAATTCAACACACATAAATTTTTATGTCTTCCCATCTCTATAAATAACAAACGTATTGTTTCGTATATTTAAATGAAAATCATTTTCACAATTATTTCTAACATTGCCTGATGACGAGGTAGAAATATCGAAACAGAAATTTCCGTTTTAATTATATATATATATATATATATATATATATATATATATATGCAAATAAATGCACAACAGTCTTTATTATCGTAGAGAGGAGACAAATAAATACACAACTGTGTTTAGAAAGGATGCTTCAATTATTTTTAATCTTTTTTTTTTGTTTCGTGTAGATATCAAGTCGGGATGAGAGATCGGGGTGCCGAGTTCGAATTCCAGTTCAATTTTTTGCATCACATACGCACAAATACCCTTGGGAAATCTGTCATTTACGCACATATACCCTTGGGAAATCAGTCTCTTCTCTTTAGTTATGGGTTAAATAATAGGACATATTGGGTTCTATGGCCTTGGCTGGCAGCCAGTCTACAGTAGAAAGCAATGGTAACCTACTGCGGGATAATCTTCTGCCCAGTCAGTAATATCTCTTTCGAGACATGATCGCTCAAAGTGTGTATCACGTATGCCACTTAATTGACTGACTAAATATAATAGTTGGAAACATGACTAAGGCTTCTACTGGGTATAAAGTGGGTTATCGGTTTCTTCAAGTGTTATGAAGTAATAAACTGATCCCCCACTAATTACTACTTAATAATATAATGCATCTCTTCCCCCTCTAGCTATAAGTCAAATAACAGGACAAATTGTGTTTTATAGCCTTGGCTGGCAACCAGTCTACCGCAGAAAACAATGGTAACCTACTGCGGGATAATCTCGAAAAAGACATGATCGCCCAAAGCGTGTATCACGTATGGCACTTAACTGACTCATGTTATTATGTTTGTATAATCAACGTGCATGTTGTGGATACAGTTCAGTTGGTCTCCGTCTGTAATTGTATGCTACATAAATACGCAATATCTATATATGCATATATTTTAAGTTAATGCAGGTCTAGGTAATCATTTATGAGTTTATCAAAGAACAACTCTCACATCTTGATTGAAAAACAGTAGCTACTCTGGCATCTACGCATCATTCATTCAGCAATGAATTAGAACACTCTCAGCTATTGGGCGTGTATACTGATAATATACACGCTAAAAACTCTGCCTCCTTCTACAGAGCGCCAGTAGCTCAGAGGTAGAATCGCCGACTGACGCCAATTCGGTCGAGTTTTAATCATAGGTAAAAAGCAATCGGCTGTCTACCGTACTGATGAGCTGTGATGCAGCGAAACAGATCTCTCTGCGGATGACTCGATATATATTAAGCTTAGAACGTACAAATTATAATTTACTACAAAAGCGTACATTTTGTCTCGACTTGTTTTTTTTATGTCGAAACAAAATGTACACTTTTGCAGTAAAGTATAATTTGTACATGTTCTATACTATAACTTTTAATAAATATTTATAGCTCTATTTCTATATTGAGCACTGTTTTAAATTAATGTTTTGAACATTGTTAATACTTTCTTCGTTCTTTATTCACTCGGATATATATATATATATATATATATATATATATATATATATTTTAATTCAGGTACTTTAATCCAAGTGGAAAAAGCAGGAAGGTAAATTCCAAAGACCCGATCCTAATTAATATTAAAAATTTTATTTTAATATTAAAAAATGATACAGGAAGAGAGCTCCATGTAATAAAATATTACAGAGCAAATATAAATGAAAAAAGGATTAATTCAATGATGTTGAATGACCATTTCGATGTGAAGATCCCCACGGGGGATAACACATCACCTCAGCAACAGAAAAATCCTTTCAGAAACTGGAGAAAAATCAGTCTAATTTTCCTCTTTAAATAGATTTGCAAAGAAATTAAAATTAAAAAAAAGAAAAAAAGAAAAAAAGAAAAGAAAAAAGAAAAAGATAAAACAAAATAAAATCAAATAAACAAGAAAAGAAAAAATTGACATCGTCTGGGTTCGCATATATATGAGAAAATAGATATAATTATGTCCCCAAATAAAATAAAGATCAAAACTAAACATAGACACAACAACAAATTTTAAAATTAAGACGAATATTTGATAAAGTTACACTATGAAATATGTAAATATGTACAGTATAAGACAATTCTTAAAACTAAACAAACAAGTTAATCAACCCACGAAATAAAAGAAATTAAATCAATTAAAATAAAGAAAATGAACAAAAAAATGAAAATAAAGTAAATAAAAAACAAAATGAACGCATGAATACAAGGAAAGGCAATAATAATTAATAACAAACAAGTATTAAATAATGAATAATGAGCAAAAAAACTTAGCAAAAAATCACTTTAAAATAGCAACAAATAACTGCATTCGAATCTACAATCAGTAGATTCGAGAATGATTTTTTTTTTTATAAGCGTTTCACCCCGAGCAAGGCATGTCACTGCCACTACTGCGCAGGGGGCTACGTAGAGTGGAAAAAGGCTGATTAAATATAGGAAATGTCAGAGGGTGGATGATAGGCGGGTAAGGATACTGAGAATGAGGGTTGGGTAGATGAGAGTGTTCTGAGAATAGTTGGGAGTTAGTGTGATAGGAGGTGTCTATTGACCCTACATTTTGAAACTTATTTACCTCCTACTCAGTAACCTTAAAAATTATATAAAATACTTAACTAAATTATTATATATATATAATCCTTTGTACAATAAAGACGCAAGCTGATGTTGGTTCGCCTGAAATAGGCCTATACACCCGATTTACTATGAAATAACCTGTCTGCCTTAATTTTTCTTATATTTGCTATATATGTATTTGCATACATATATATTCAGAGCTCTCGTAGAGAGTTATCCTACCACAGTATGTACGGGATTCTCCTTTGGATTATTCTATACCCACACCGCATGCTGATATATATATATATATATATATATATATATATATATATTAATAATAAAACCGACTCTGTACGTATTCTAATCTTAAAATGTTACACAAGAAACTTTTAAAGACCACGAATAACCAGCAGAATCTAACTCCGTTATTGTCCTCGGCTATAGAGCTTTGGACAAAGAGGGGAAAAAAAAAGAAAACTGCGTAGGACCGACAATACATACGGTTCTTCACAGTAAAGAAAAAAAACCCTCGAACGGAACGAACCACCAGGAAAGAAAAGTGCTATATATATATATATATATATATATGTATATATATATATATATATATGTATATATATATATATATATATATAATCATTAGTTAAGTATTTTATATGTAAATTCAGATAATATTTAAGGGAACAGCTTTTTCAAAATGTCAGTTCGAGATATGCATTGTCAATCCCGTTTAATCAAAGAATGGAGAAAAAATTATTATGCCGGAAGCAGGGGATAGTAAAGGAAGTGGTGGTGAATGTTGGTTGCTATAGGATTAAGCCAGGGGAACCTTGGTAGTAAATACCGTTTTGGTAGTGACAGGCATCAGGCTTGACCATTGGGTTAATAGTGGTAGGTAGGAGGAAAAAGGTTACTATACAGGGTTTCCATAAAATTCGTGTGCAATTTATAACTATATTTGTATGTGCGATGTATACGGATTTTATGGACACCCTGTATATTTTTAGACATGTTTCGTTTAAAACGACCAATAAGGAAGATTTCTTAATTTTTTTATTTAATTTTGCCAGTGTTCTTGCATGTTTTCTTTTTGCTGAAGATAAAAAATGTAAAAATGTTCCATAATTTTTGATTTTCCAAGCGCTTTCTACCTCGTCACAGGCCATTTTCACAAATGTTATTTTTCCAGTGTTGTTTGACTGTAATTTAATTTTTTTTTTTGTTTCAGTATTTTTTGAAAAGAAAACTTCTTTAAAGTTATAAAATTTAATGCACGCGGCTAGGCATCGTGTGAGTGTCTGTCTATTTTCTAAAAAACTTTCAAAACTTCATTTCTGCTGTTAAATAATGTAAGGTTGATGGTAGGAGAAAATTGTTATATATAGTACCTCTCTTATGGGGAGGTGCTTTTGATATTGTGATGTAAATAGTATTTTGTATTTTCAGCGAAAATTTTACTTAAGGGTTCCGTTAATTATGAATAAATAAATGTTTTTATTGCACTATTTTTACAAGATAGGTGGCATGTAAGGTGTCTACTCAGGGAAGTAGTAGTTTGGCTAATATAGGTAATTAATTTATGACACGAAACACAATCTGGTACATTAAAATTCATGCACTATTTGAGTCATCGGTAGTTTAGATTTGATAGGGTTATTATTATTAGAAACAACAAGGTTTGATGTCTTCCATTTTTTATAATATATTATAAATTTTACATATTTTTGAGGAATTTTGTCTCGTTTCTACAGAATTCTTTATCATACCAGAGATCCCCTTCTTCCTTCTTCTTCTTCTTCTTCTTCTTCTTCTTCTTCTTCTTCTTCTTCTTCTTCTTTTCTCATGCTCTTTCTTCTTCTCACTCACCTTTTTCATTTTCTTCTCATTTCCTTTTTCTCCTTCACCCCCTCATCCTTCTTCTTTTTCTACCTTTTCTTCTTCTTCTCCTCCTTCACTGCCATCTTCTTTTTCCTCCTCCTTCTACTTCTATTTCTACTACTATTACTCCTACTCCTGTTTCTTTTTCTCTTCCTCCTTACTTTTCTTCTTTTTATCGCTCTCCTTCTTTTTCTTTTTCTTCTTCTTCTTCTTCTTCATCCGCTTCTTCTTCTTCTCACTCCCCTTCTTCTTTTTCATTTTCTTCTCATTTTCTTTTTCTTTTTCTTCTCTTCATCCTTCTTCTTTTTCTACCTTTTCTTCTTCTTCTCCTCCTTCACTACCTTCTTCTTTTTCCTCCTCCTTCTACTTCTATTTCTACTACTATTACTCCTACTCCTGTATCTTTTTTCTTCCTCCTTACTTTTCTTCTTTTTATCACTCTCCTTCTTTTTCTTTTTCTTTTCATTCTTCTTCTTCTTCTTCTTCTTCTTCTTCTTCTTCTTCTTCTTCTTCTTCTTCTTCTTCTTCTTCTTCAGAAACGATGTCCATACGCCATTGATTCTTTCACAAACACAGGCAATCCTCTCATATGCATACACAACAAATTGAACCGACATAAATTTTTCTACTTTTTTCTTTTTCTTCCTTTACATACCTCTCTCTCTCTTTCTCTCTCTCTCTCTCTCTTTCTCTCTCTCTCTCTCTCTCTCCTAACCTTTCGAGATTTGCCATTTATCTTCACACGACGTAAGATCTTTTGTCCGACACAACATTAAATAGAGCAAACACCTCCACAGACACCCTCATTTTTACACACACACACACACACACACACACACACACACACACACACACACACACACACAAAGATATTCAAATTTATCATCTCAATTATTACGATAACGACAATTATCAGAAACTTTATGACTAATAATAGGAATAAAAATTTTCAATAAAATTTTTAAGGGTTTAAAAGCGGACATATTTTTAACAGTATGAATAAATTTACTTTTTATTATGCTAAACGCTATTTTAATCAATTTCTTCTCCTTTTCTCTCATCTGGGCTGAGGCGGAAGTGACGTCTGGCGTTCTGATTAGTCGCTTGCTATTGCAGGGTCGGTAGTGGCAGGTATATGTCTATTTTTGTGCGCTTGGTGATGATTAGATTCGCTGTTCCCGTCTGTCCCACTTGCCTTCAGTATGTCTTGTGAGTGTTAAAGTCTCCAAGTCCCCCTTCCTCATTAGATGTATCAGAAATTTCAGCTCTCTCGTTCTGATTGTAGATGTAACGGTCCTTGTCGTTCCAGTATTGCTCCACAAAGTAGAAAACCTGGAGAAAACCCGTTTCAGTGAAATGTTTTCATTACTTTTGGAATACAGGAGAAATGAGGAGGATTCGAATCCGTGGGAGTGGCGTGCCGTGTTCTAGTTATAAATGTCTGAACTGGTGGTACTAGAAAAAAATGGAACACATCAGAACATTGATGAACAGCTGTAATTTTAAAGGAATCAATTGAATATGCTGTCTTTTTAGAATCAAAATATCTCGAGCCCTAAATATGGAGCTAAAATATCTGACCTCCAAACAAAAAGGAAGGTTTAATTGGGTCCCTTTGACCTTTTCAGTTAAACATTGTGGAATCTGTTAGATTTATAGCAAAGATGAATTTCTTTTTTCTAGTAAGTGTAATATATTATCTTGACCTGGCAAAAATATGATTTGCAAAAATATATTTCGGCTGTGGATGGTGGCGACGGGGCACAACATCAAAAGACAGAAACACAAGCAATAGCCGACAAAGATATAACTGACATCAAAGGCAGAAAACACAGGTGACAATCTGTTATGGTGCTCTTCTACGAGGAATGAACTATTCCTCTTACTATATATGTGCGACCTCAGGGTGAGCAGCTAACAGGCAGTTAACGGCATTTAAATACAACAGCTGAGATGGTAGTTAAGGACAGCAAGTATGCAGTTAAAGCCGACTATTAGTAAAGAAATACGCAGCGTAACTATACCGTTCGGACTTACTTATTTCTATTTATTTATTAATAACACTTCCTTTGTATAAATTGTTCTTGTTATACTAATGCACTGTTTTGAACCTACCTTTCTGTGTTCCGTGTTCTACTTCCGGTCAAACCGGTCACTACAACTTTTCGGCGAAGTTTCGCTACAACAACCCCACAACAAATTGTCGACGAAGATCCACAACACAAACAAAGGCTTTAAAGGCAATAGCCGACAAAGATATGATTGACATCAAAGGCAGAAAATACAAGCAACTATAAAGGCTTGAAAGACTATAACCGGCGCAAATGATTGACAGATATATCTGTCCATAAATGACGTCAAATAAGTGGTAACCCGGAAAAGGAATAAAACATAGGAATAAGTCTGGTTTTTCTGACTGGGAAGAGAAGAAGTCAGAACAGAGAGTAAGAGAGAGAACAGAGAACTACCGCTGGTTAACGACTCCCGTCGGCTCTCTCGTGTGTGTGCGATATTTCTCCGGCTGCCCATTACTTCACACCAGTGTTACCGTCATTGATGATAAGACGATCGTTAGTAACCAGGTAATATATTATAAATGGAGCCCAAATGCCTGATTCCCAAATGTCAAGGTCTACACGGATGTGTCTCTTCAACCTTTTCCGTCTGATGATTGAGGAACCAGTTAGATTTATAGCAAAAAAGATTTTTTCTAAATAAGTGCAAAAGTAAGTGCAAAATTATAATAGCGACAATAATAATAGTCTAAATACAATCTGGCAGAGCAGGGATCGACTAATAACGTCCCGCGCGGCATATGCTCCTTGTTTGATGGCCTTGTGCAGACCGGAAGAGCACAACGAACATTAATTTTTAAATATCCATAAACAGATTTTGCCATTTTTTTCTTTTGGTATCATGTTGCATAAAATGGTCGTCTATTCAAAGAAATAACAAAAGAAAAGAACGAAAAACGTACAGGGTGTCTGCAAAAAATGTACTTACATTTTGAATGACGAGAAAACCTTTATTTATGAACATAGAGTGAAATGGAATGGCTTTGAATACAGAAGAAAAAATGTAATTGAAGAATCATGTTCGCAAATGTTCAAATCGATGACCATTATTGTCCAGACAACGCTGATAACGAGCACCAAGGGATTCCCAAACGACACGAAACAAGTCATTAGGAATATCGCGACATTGTCTTTCAATTTCCAGTTTCAGTGCATCAATTGTTCTTGGTTTGGTGCGATAAACATTGTCTTTGAGATATCCCCAGATAAAGAAGTCCATGAGCGTGAGGACTGGGGAACGCGCAGAGTATTCAGTGGTACCCCTTCGTCCAATCCATGTGTCTGGAAAAGCTGCATCGAGGTGGGGAGGTGCTCTATTTTGCTGAAAGTAAATCTCGCCGTCATCAGCAAACATCTCTGAAAATTGTGAACCGACAAACTCCTGAAGCAAGTTGAGGTAACTCTTCCCAGTGACAATCCTGTTAAAAAGAAATGGTCCAATGATGCCCAATGCAGATATCACACACCACACTGTTACTCCTGGTAAGTTTACATAGTGTTCAAGTGTTACATGAGGATTTATTTATTAATTACACATGCATAAAAAGCATAACAAGCATGTTAGAGACAGTTAAAGCGTGAGTACATTTTTTGAGACACCCTGTATTTATTTAGGATGTGCGTTGTGGTACAGTGGATATCGGCTCGGAACGAGAAACCGGCGAGCCGAGTTCGAATTCCAGTTGAATCCATTGTATTCAATTACGCGCAAATACTCTTGGGAAAGGTATTAATCCGTCTCTTCCTTCCAGTTATGGGTTAAATAGCAGGACAGATTGGGTTCTATAGCCTTGGTCGGCAACCAGTCTACCACAGAAAGCAACGGCAACCAACTGCGGGATAATCTTCTGCCCAGTCAGTCATGTCTCTTTCGAGACATGATCGCCCAAGCGTGTATCACGTATGGCACATAACTGACCGACTGAATATAATAGTTGGAAACATGATTAAGGCTTCTACTGGACATAAAGTGGGTGAACTGGTTTCTATAGTTTTGAAGTAATAAACCGATCCCCCACTAATTATTACTTAATAATATAATACATATCTTCCTCATCTAGCTATGAGTTAAAATAACATGACAGATTGGTCTCTATAGACTTGGTCGGCAACCAGTCTACCACAGAAAGCAATGGCAACCTACTGCGGGATAATCTTCTGCCCAGTCAGTCATGTCTCTTTCGAGACATGATCGCCCAAGCGTGTATCACGTATGGCACTTAACTGACTGACTGTATTTATTTAATCACGAAATCTACTTCTCAGGAAATTCGCTTTCTACAAAATCAACAGATCGTATGAAATAGAAGAGCAGTTGCTTAGATCTACAAAGAGCATTAAATTGTGGAAAGCCATGATCGCCTGGGGTGGGGACGGAAATTTTCAAAAAATTCTAAAACCCAAAACGTCTGTTGGTAAATGGTTTCACACCAAAAGGTTTTGACACCCAAATGTCTGTGTTAAAATGTCCCTAGTGTTGTTCGAGAATCTTTCCTATTTCTCCAGAAAAGATGACACAAATGCCATCGCTCTTCGTTCAGTCGTCCAAATACGCCGAAACTCAAGGCCGTAAGCAGAGCAGAAATGAATCAAATGAAGACATTATCAATATGTCATTGGCACTTCACGTTTCACATCGGCCGCCGCTCGTTGTGATGTCACAGACGACGTGGAGAGGCGCTTGTAATCGGCACACAATTGACCCAAATGATGATTGCAGGAAGGAAAAGACACATTTACCGTCTACAAATGCTTAACAGATGGCGAGGCAAAGGGAAAACACAATATGTGAATAGATGCAAACATGTACAAGAGAGCCGAGCGGAGAAGGGAGATGACGACTTCCTTACTTTGGTCGGCGTATTACAAGTGTAATAATATGCGCTGTCTCACAGTCTTTAAGATAGATAGATAGATAGATAGATAGATAGATAGATAGATAGATAGATAGATAGAACAAAGTAGATATGAATAAAGATGAGATAGATAGATAGATAGATAGATAGATAGATAGATAGATAGATTAGATGAAGAAAGTAGATAGATGAATAAAGATGAGATAGATAGATAGATAGATAGATAGATAGATTAGAATAGATAGATAGATAGATAGAATAAAGATGAGATAGATAGATAGATAGATAGATAGATAGATAGATAGATTATGAACAAAGTGAGATAGATAGATAGATAGATAGATAGATAGATAGATAGATAGAACAAAGTGAGATTAGAATAAAGATAGATAGATAGATAGATAGATTGAAGATAGATAGATAGATTATGAATAAAGATAGATAGATAGATAGATAGATAGATAGATAGATAGATAGATTATGAACAAAGTGAGATAGATAGATAGATAGATAGATAGATAGAATAAAGATGAGATAGATAGATAGATTAGAAAAAGTGAGATAGATAGATAGATAGATAGATAGATAGATAGATAGAATAAAGATAGATAGATAGATAAGAATAAAGATAGATAGATAGATAGATAGATAGATAGATAGATAGATAGATAGATTAGGTTATTTTTTATGATTTTATTTTTTCTGAAAGCAAGACTTCATGAATTTTTAACTAATGCCAATAGCGTAACACTGCAAAATCCCTTTTCCGTTTCGAAAATAGTGTTGATAAAGCAAACATAAGAAAAATATAGAAAATGATGGCATAGTAATTTACTAAGCGTAGCTTATGTGTGGCACAAGGCCAAAAGTATCGAGCACTAACTTAGGATCGAACTCACGGTTCAGTCGTAATTTATTTTCAAACACATCGAAGTTCCCAAACAATATTTTTTAATTTTTTCTATACTCATTTCACCCCAAGCAAGGCAGGACTGCGCAGTGAGGTTACTTAGAGAGAGAAAAAAACAGGATACATGGGATGCCGAAGAAATGGTGGAAGGTTGATAGAATTTTGGAAGGTGGATGAAATTTAAGTCTATATTGAAGTTGGAAATTGGCGTTGCATTTAAACTTTTGGAAATTATCCCACAGTAGGTTGCCATTGCTTTCTGCAGTAGACTGGTTGCCGACCAAGGCTATAGAACCCAATCTGTCCTATTATTTGACTCATAGCTATAGGAGGAAAAATGCATTACATTATTAAGTTGTAATTATTGGGGGTTAAGTTTATTACTTCATAATAATATAAAACTGTTCCCCTACTTTATGACCAGTAGAATCCTTAAACATGCTTTCAACTATTATATTTAGTCAATCAGTTAAGTGCCATACGGGATACACGCTTTGGGCGATTATGTCTTGAAAGAGACATGACTGACTGGGCAGAAGATTATCCCACAGTAGGTTGCTTTCTGTGGTAGACTGGTTGCCAGCCAGGACTATAGAACCCAATCTGTCCTGTTATTTAACCCATAACTGGAGGGAAGAGCCGGATTAATACCTTTCCCAATGGTATTTGCGCGAAAGTGAATGCAATGAATTCAACTGGAATTCGAATTTTGCACTCCGATTTGTCGTTTTGAGTCGATATCCACTGCACCACAATGCACATAGGTATTCATAATTGCAATAAGAACTGTCAATCACCATGCAGTGTTGATTTTATATTTAAAAGCATCGAATATTGATGGGTTTAATATTTTTCAGTATGAAGAACTTCGATGATACAACCGTAGTTTAGATGCACTTTCATGTCAGATGGCATTCTATCAGACTGCCACTCAGCCATAATATGTAACAAAGCAAAACATTTATGAGTTATTGGTTGAAATGGGCTATTAATATTTTTCTATTGCTTTGAATTTTCCCGTTGTGTCCTATATTTTCTGAATGTTAAACTAAAAGAAAAACTTATTTTGATGCTAAGGAGGAGATGGGCGTTGATCATTTCAGAATTTCCTACCACATCCCAAATTAATATGGCAACAAAGATGAGGACAAACAGCCCAAAAACGTTTCTACTTTCCCTCCCATGGAGAGTGCATAATGATGATGCGTGCTATACTGACGAGATAGGTATTCATAATTGCAATAAGAATGATCTTGAAAAAAATCAGCCATCTTTACCAAGTCTAAATAGAGCTTATAATAAAACTTTTCAAAATATGAATCTAAAGTGTGAAACTGCCAGTCACCATGCAGTGTCGATTTTATATTTAAAAGCATCGAATATTGATGGATTCAATATTTTTCAGTATAAAGAAATTCAATGAGACAACCGTAGTTTAGACGCACTTTCATATCAAGTGGCATTCTATCAGACTGCCACTCAGTCATAATTTGTAACAAAGCAAAACATTTATGAGTTATTGATTGAATTTCTGACAGTGCGGACCAAAATAGTAAAATAGGTGTGTGTGTTTTTTTTCAAACCAATTTCCTCATTTTTATGTGCTATCATATTTTGACCATATACTTTACAGCTTTTCTTACTAATAGAAAATAATATTCTCGTTTGGCATCCAAGGGCTAGTGTATTAAGGATTATGCGTTTTATGCTGATGACATAGGTAGTCATAGTTGGGATAAGAATGATCTTAAACAAATAAATAACATCCTAACCCTTTCTCCCTAGCCCCTCAACCTCCGGCGTCTTTCTCTCTGGGTTGAGCTTTCTACTCGATCCTACCCAAACTTAAGGGGTTGGCCGTAGATCCTCTGAGCATCCGTGGAATCGTCGTGGTCATCTTGCGGCCATTGGCAGTATTCTCTGTGAATTTGGAACCCTGGCGCAGTTTGCAGCGAAATTCATAACCTTGTCAAATAGCTGAATACTTGATGCTTCGCCAGGGCTACCAAGGGTGTTTTTTTATTGTGACACCAACACTAGATGGGTTGCCTCCGGGACCCATCCTGTTATTTAACCCATAACTGGAGGGAAGTGATGGATTAATACCTTTCCCAAGGGTACCAGTGCTTAAGTGAATGCAGGGTACTCAACTGGAATTCGAACTCGGCTCGCCGATTTCTCTTTCCAAGCCGATATCCACTGCACCACCACGCACATCCGTCACTGAACGCTTACAGTATTCCCAAGTGGTCACCCATCTAAGTACTGAACAGGCTCAACGTTGCTTAACTTCGGTGATCGAACGAGAACCGGTGTATTCAACGTGATATGCCGTAAGCAATCCGTGGAATAGTTGACTGGTCCGCTGGTTTAAATCTGCTTCCTGGGCACGTTGTGATTATTGATCCAGAAAGCAGAAGTGTTGTTAGTCCGTTCGCGGTCGACTGAAGATGTAGACACGGCTGGGGAGTCTGCGTTAAGAAATTTAGTATGCAGCACAAAAAAATAATATCGGCAGAAAGCCAGACAAACAACTATTCAATTGTGGTATTGCTATCGTCTTTTATATAGAAGAAAAGAGTAGTAGAAAGGAAAAAGGGTTACAAAAAAAGAAAAGTATTTAACATAAAAAAAACTCGTACACTGGATTCTAGACGGAGAGAGAGAGAGAGTGAGTGTGTGTGAGTAAATCGTCTCAGAAATATATATAACTCTTGCGATGGAGGGATAAAGATATCTGTGCGGGACTTTTTTTTTTAATCATATCACTCCAAGCAAGGCGAAAACGCCACTGATGCGCAGGGGGCTACGTAAGAGTGAAAAGATTGGAAAAGAGAAAAACCGGAAACCACAACCTAAACAGGAAACAAGGGATGAGCCACTTCACCTGTTCAATAGACGTGGGTAGAGTGTGAACCGGGCGATAGTTTAGTCTATCTACTCCAATTGAAAAAATAAAATAAAAAAAAGAGTGAAAAGATTGGAAAAGAGAAAAACTGGAAACCACAACCTAAACAGGAAACAAGGGATGAGCCTCTTCACCTGTTCAATAGATGTGGGTGGAGTGTGAACCGGGCGATAGTTTAGTCTATCTACTCCAATTGAAAAAATAAAATAAAATTAAAAAAAAAGAGTGAAAAGATTGGAAAAGAGAAAAACCGGAAACCACAACCTAAACAGGAAACAAAGGATGAGCCTCTTCACCTGTTCAATAGACGTGGGTGGAGTGTGAACCGGGCGATAGTTTAGTCTATCTACTCCAATTGAAAAAATAAAATAAAATTTAAAAAAAGAGTGAAAAGATTGGAAAAGAGAAAAACCGGAAACCACAACCTAAACAGGAAACAAGGGATGAGCCTCTTCACCTGTTCAATAGACGTGGCGATAGTTTAGTCTATCTACTTAAAGTTATAGTAACGTTCCTCCTCCCAACACTTGTTCGGGCCAATTCTCTCTTCTCTTTTCAAAAAGTTTCTCCAGACTTTTGACAGAAAGAGGTCTTCTCAAATAAAATGGTGTCTGATCAAATAAATGCTGGGACCATGGTGGCTGATACAAACGACGGATGATGCAATTCCGATGTTGTTGGACTGATGACGAACATTAAGCTTCATATACACGGCGGTTTTTCAGTGCGACCGCTACGACGACGATACTTCTCAAAGTTTTTATGCCACTATTAAATTTAAAAAATCCACAGCAAATTCGGGGCGACTTTTAAACTTTTCAAATCATAAATCACTTTGTCGGGAACCACTCCATCCGACTTTTTCACAAAAATCAGTTTCACATAAACATTTCATAATCTTCCTCTTCCTCTTTGTCCTTTCGTCGTCACTGTCAGCAGCAACAAATACAATCTGCCACAAAAGCCTTCGTCTGAAACGATTGGACCAGACCCAAATGTAAGTAAAATATAAAATATATTATACAAAGACATCTTCAGTTAAAAGATTGTCTGAGTTGTCAGCACCCGCACTTTATCGGAGACTCCCGATCTTACTCAAGTGTACCTTCCACGGTTGTGGTCTGACTCACTTTTTCAGCATAACTACGCGTTTATATAGAAAACCCGGCTGGTTATAACTGACCCTTAAGCATACAACCCCGCATGCAATTATCACGAGGTTCTGGTTGCTTCAGCCAAAATTATGTGAATTCCAAAGTTCCTTCTATTCAGGTCTATTTAAATTTTTAATCGATAAAAATTATTTCGTTTATTTCCAGTGTCTTCTGATTACCCAGATTCAATGAGTAAAACCTCTGCCCTAGATCAGATTTCTCCATCAGTAAACAAAATGCGCTGGTTTAATTTCACCATTCAAATTTACTCCAATTTATAATAAAAAATGAGCGTGTGTGTGTGTGTGTGTGTGTGTGTGTGTGTGTGAAGACTCTCTCTCTCTCTCTCTCTCTCTCTCTCTCTCTCTCTCTCTCTCTCTCTCTCTCTCTTTCTCCGGGCCCCATCCTGTTATTTAACCCATAACTGGAGGGAAGTGACGGATTAATACCTTTCCCAAGGGTACCAGTGCTCTCTCTCTCTCTCTCTCTCTCTCTCTCTCTCTCTCTCTCTCTCTGTTACACATCCTCTACCAAGTGACTCAAGAAATAGAACTCAAAATTAACCCTTCCGAAACTATAACCTGGAATTGAGATTGAAACCTGACTCTCATGGTCAGAACTCTAACGTTCCAACCAGCCAATCACATGTCCATACATATGTGTATAAAAAAGCGGTCCCGGAAGAAGAAGTCAAGATAAACTTTTCCAAAACAGAAACTATGATCCGAAATTGGAAAAGTATGAATTTATCTCTCCAGTCTACCGGAGAAAATAAGGTAGTCTCCTGCGGTAATTCTTCTGCCAAGTAAATCATGAACTATTGTAACCCTATTTCCACGTAAATATACTTTTTGATTTAATACAACGAAGTGAGGGAAATTGTTACTAGTGGTATCGTTAATTTTGCAGATTACAATATGAGTGGAGATAAAAATAAGCACAATTTGTTTATTGTCAGTCGCTATATGAACGCGGCTAAGAAATTGTGAAAAAAGTATATATTGCAAATTTATATATTTTTTAAATCTTGGAAACTCGCTGGAAAGTGAATTGATCAAAACATTTTTGCAGATGCAAAACGACAGATCAGATGGGGTCATCATATTGTCGGCCATTGTGTGATATAAAGCGGAAGCTTTGGCTGTAGTAAAATAATAAATAGACTTTAGCTGGAATATTATTTCAGGTTTGTCATAAACTTTTGATGAGGTCAAGTAAGGTTAAATCCTCAAAATTATTCTTAAGAACAAATTCTAAAAACAGAAAAATAGGTGACGTAATTGAGAGGAAGAAGACAATAAGACATTACGTCATGTGAGGTGTTGATATTTCATTCGTTGATCCATAACTCCCCCTTAAATAGTGTGAGTGGAAAATAATCTCATTGGTCAAAGTTTTGAGTCACATAGAACCCCCAAGAGAATTAGGGACAACTATAAAAAGTCGAGACTCAGTGAGAAAAATCAGATTTTGTGTATTTTTCAGAGCTGTTGAACGAGAGAAAAAAAAACGACCCCACCTCCGCCGTCATCATCATCAGTCTCCACTGTCTCCGTAAAGTCTGATAAAAGCCCTGAAAAGACGTGTTTTTATTTGGAGAATTGAAAGCTCTTATTATTTTTAATGAGACTACGTACGGTTATGAAAAGGCTTTTGTTTATTTGGAGAATTGAGAGCTCTGATTATTTTTAATGAAACTACAAACTGTTATGAAAAGACTTATTTTTATTTGGAACATTTGAAAGCTGTGATTATTTTTAAACGAACCCTTCTCTCCGTTGTAAAATTTGAAATTCGGCGAATGTACATTCTGCTTTTATAATTAATTATTTTTTTATATACAAAGACTTTCTTTCGTAAGTCATCCAGGCGTCTTCAAACTTATTCATTTTTTATTTTTTATTTTTATTTTTATTTTTTTTTGGTGCCGTATTTATTTATTTATTTATTTTTTAACACAAGTGTACACAAGTGTCCGGTCTGGTTTGATATGGTAGAGAGACGGCTACCGGATTTTTCAACGTGACTTTTCTGAGATCAAAAGAACACAGCGTGGGCAGAGAGCTTCATCGTTGAAATAGACGTCTTGGGGACCAGCTATAGGGACGAGGTCATCACGACTACCGCCTCGAAAGCGTCGTCATAACGGGTGCCGTTTCGACAGTAGCAACCCACACAGGTTCCGGTCATCATCATCGCAGCAGTTTCCGGACCAGGGGCAGCGAGCCAGCCGGGCCTTGGCGTCACACTATAAATAGACACGATCATCTAAGCGTGCATCAGACACGGAATTTAACTCAATGACACCTTCGCAAAATACGTAGAAATTACAAGAATTTAACATATTTTAAGGTCGGTAGATTTGGGGGCAAATAAAGTGTGTAGTAGATAACTGTAGGTACAATAAATTCAAACCAGATACTATCAGGCTACAAATTTATTGATTCACTCTCTGGTATGTTTATTAAGATAACATTCCTCTTTATGACTTTGTTTGTTACCGACACACAGCAAAAACAGTACATCATAAAGTAATTTTTGTTAGGTCAATACAGTTATAATGAACTAATTTGAGAATGTAAAGCAATTTAATGATGATCACTCCAATAATAAAGATCCTATTTTTGTATGTTTATGTGTTTCTTATCAAAGCTGAAAAAAAATTGAATCCACATTGAAAGAGGGAAAATAATGTCTTTAATTTGTTCAAAAATATTTTTGAACATTTTTATATACAATCACTAGCGTTGTTTGGGTGTAATGAAAGCTTTAAAACTAATCCTTGGTCCTGGAGCTCAGACTCTTTGGACATTGGCACGAAAGACTAAAAAGCAATAGTTGTTTCCAGTTAAAGCAAAACCGTAGACTGAAAGAAAAATGAACGGATGTAAGTCAAATTTTGATTTCCTGGTATCCATATCAAATAAGTTTTTTTCGCCGTAAACTGAATTTTGAAGGCTAAATAAGTCCTCTGAGTAAATGGTATCATGGCTGAGACTAAGAACTACAATTATACCTACTTAGAGCCAAACCCGAAGCAAAAACTAAAATAAAAGGACTGAAAAAAATAGAGATATACAGGCAGATAAACAGACACACACACAAACATCTCGCCTTATATATATATATATATATATATATATTAACGATTTTCTGCACTATTGTAAGAACTGCAACCTTGAAACTTCTGAATATCGTTTCTTATGCCTTTGTCTATGAGTGTATCAGATTTGATTAAAATCGGACCACTCTTTCGATAACCCGATTTTTTCGATTATCGATTTTCGATATTTATCGGGGGTACCTCGACACAGAACCTAGCTAAGAACACTCGCAGACGCTTATAGTACAACTATGTAAATTTTCAAGTAAATCGGTTCAGCCGCTTCGGAGTCTATAGGTACCGAACACACACACACACACACACACACACAGAGAGAAACACGCACACACGCAAAGTTCCATTTCTAAATAAGTTTAGATAATCATTGACATCTTAATCGACAGCTCCATGACCAGGTGGGGTCTTATGTAGGCTTCGAAACTGAGTTCCTGATTCCCTCTACGAATCTGCATTGAGAGTCGTAGAAGTATTCAGCCATCCTCAGCTTATCCTGGGCAAGTAGATGTGACTGTGTCATTACATAGAAATAATTTTAACAGACAATTTTCCAGCTGTCTACAGTTGTTAAATGTTCTGATGTTTCATGTCCCAAGAGTTATTTTTTGTTTGGTGTGAACAGTCGTTGGATAACGATCCGATGACACCTGTCGCTCATATCATTCTTTTCAGGGAGAGAGATCAGTTCCGTTTATGCTAACAGTCGCTTGATGACGGTTAGATGACACCTGTTACGCATGTCGCCCCTTACTGAGCGGGGAGTCAATTCCTTTACATTTAAACCCCTTTACAGCGTTAGGTTTCATACTTTGTTTGTTCATAGCCATGTTGATTTTTCGGATTAATAGTGGAGTGGTTTCTCGTTGCCTTCTCCACGGTGATTTATTTAGACACCATCTAATTAGCTGACCGTTGACTCCTCGAAAGTTCTTCCGCCCTTTAAAGATTTCAGTTTAAAATAGTCCCCGGTAACGACATGTGTACGGTTAGATAAAGTGAAATAGCACAAAAACTGTTTTTATGCATATTAAATATACGAAATACAATTCAAGATATCGTCTCTTGTGGTGAATAATATTTTATTTAATGTAGGTTTTACATTTTTCATAATAAGTGCCTTTAAGGTTTTGATTTTGTCCTTGCAGTGGGGGCGGTAGAGTAATTTGTCCTCGCTCTCGCATGACATCACCGTGAAATAATTTAAATTTTCATTTTTTAAAGAATATCAGCGGAATCCTGCCTCCCCCACACACGTCACAATTTTCTTGAAAATGACTGAGTACTTGAACAAAGGAAGAGAACAAATATGATATTGGGACAGTTTAGCTGCAATTTCGATAATCACAATATACAGCATTTCGTTTGAAAATTGTAAAAATAAAACAGATTTTCCAGTCATCTAAATAATATATGGCAATATGGCAACAAAAATGAGGACAAAAAGCCCGAACAATGTAAACAATGTAAATAATTACAATACCTCATCTCAGAAATATAGACAGATATTGAAGTTGAATATGGCAACAAAGATGAGGACAACAGTCCGAACAATGTAAATAGTGTAAATAATTTCAATACCTCATCTCAGAAATAAAGACAGATATTGAAGGGGAATATGGCAACAAAGGTGAGGACAACAGTCCGAACAATGTAAATAGTGTAAATAATTTCAATACTCAGAAATATAGACAAATATTGAAGGTGAATATGGCAACAAAGATGAGGACAACAGTCCGAACAATGTAAATAGTGTAAATAATTACAATACTTCATCTCAGAAATATAGACAGGCCCCGAAGAAGGCCGAAGCGTACAACAACCAAAACGCTGTGAATATGAAAATAAATGTGAGAACATCATTCCGAACAATGTAAATGTTGTAAATAATTACAATACCTCATCTCAGAAATATAGACAGATATTGAAGGTGAATATGGCAACAAAGATGAGGACAAATGAAAACTTAAGACTTAACCAATCTTGTTTTGATGAATGCTTGCTGCCTGCAATATATTTTACGAAATGTTCCGAAATGGATTAACTCTAACACACTTTTAATTTATTTATTTAAACATTATTTTTAATGGATGCTCTTTTTTGAGGAGATGATTTTTTTAAAAATTAGACAGTATATTTATTTATATCTACCGGCCTGAATAATCGAGAAATCTTGTTATGAAAATATGCGGAGGATGCATGTTTTCCTAACAAGATTTCTCCCTTATTCAGACTGTAAAAAAACGAGTATCTATTCAAATACAACTATCCATAAATAATAATGCTCTCCGGTAGATTGGTTGCCAGCCAAGGCTATAGAACCCAATTTGGCTTATTATTTAACCCATAACTGGAGGTAAGAGACGGATTAATACCTTTCCCAAGGGTATTTGTGCGTAAGTGAATGCAAGGAATTCAATTCGATATCCACTGCACCATATCGCACATATGCAGAAAGAGAGAGATGGGGTAGAGGGAGTGAGAGAGGAGCAACTGTACTAAAAAATAATTGAAAAAATAAAACCTGACCACTAAATAGCCAGTGCATGACCAGAAGTACAATTTACAGAGCTAGCTTCCATTCCGATGGGGATTTTAAATTTTATTTTGACACAACAGAAAACCAATAGAAATAATCTTACTAGCATCATCAAATTAATTTAATTAGTAAATTCAGTACAAGCACAACCCTCTCAAAATATTTATGGCAATTAAAAAACAATAACAAAAACCCAATTAATATCTGGGATGTCATTGCAAAAACAAAATGAATTTCCAATGCTTTCAGAAAAAATACTTGTCTAAAAAATTTAAATAACCTAATTTACTAAAAAAAAAAGTGAATTGATAATCACATACAAACATGGAAACAAACACCTACTCAAATACGTTGACCCAGATTAACGTAGATTCTTCTATGTAGACCAATTTTATATTATTTTTTATTTTTTATTTTTATTTTTACTATTTATATACATTGTTTTCCTCTAAAATAAAATTAAAATCAACCGGTAATCTTCCTTGATCCATAGGTCAGTCAGTCAGTTAAGTGTCAGACGTAATATACGCTTTGGCGATCATGTCTCGAAGGAGACATGACTAACTGAGCAGAAGATTATACCTCTGTAGGTTGCTATTACTTTCTACGGTAAACTGGTTACCAACCAACCCGATCTGTCCTGTTATTTAACCCATAGCGGGGAGGAAGAGGCGGATTAATACCTTACCCAAGGGAATACAAAGAATTCAACTGGAATTTGAACTCGGCTCCTGGATTTCTCGTTCCGAGCCTATATCCGCTGCACCACAAGGCACATCCAACAAATGGAGTGCAGTGGATATCGGCTCGGAACGAGAAATCGGGGAGCTGAGTTCGAAATCCAGTTAAATTAGTTGCATTCACTTACGCACAAAATCTTCCTTGACTCAATGGGGCCTTTTTTTTTTTTTTTTTTTTTTTGGTGGGATGCAGTTGAGTTCCGGGCCCCCTATTCTATTTATAAGAAGCCTGGTGTAATTTGATATTTTCGGGGAGTGAACACACACACACACACACACACACACATATATATATATATATATATATATATATATATATATATATATATATAAAGACAAAACCGTAAGATATAATAATTTTAAAAGACGCCCACCCAGAGAAACAGGGGAAGGAAGTATTGTTTTTACGTCAAATAGAACAAGTTTAAAATAAACGTCTTTCGATAATAGTTTCCACGTGCGAAATCAAAGAATTGCTCCTTTGGAGTATTGCTTTTAGCCAGGTCCGTTTTCGCAATCAAACCTCTGATGACTTGCTAAATTTCGAGCTTCCTCAAAGACAAGTTTGGTTCTCATTAAAGAACGGGAACACTACGTTGAGTCTTGACCTTGAGGTTTTTCTATTATCGCGAAATTTGCCGAGTGACAGCCGACAGCTGAAGTATAGAATCATTTTAACATCCCAACAAATACCGGAAGACGATCATCCCCTCCTCATCCTCCTCCTCCTTCGGATAGAAAGAGTTTGGACCTACCAGACCACAGGATATGAGAACGATCTTTGGTAAAAGCTTCTTTGCTTCAGTAATGACGGTAATAACCCATTTTTTATTGCATATCAAAATATAATTGGACGTCCCGTCGTGAAGCAATGGTTAACAAACTGCCCTCCCTAGACGAGTTTTATTATAACAAATTCGATTGACACAGAACTCCAAAGACACTTAGTCTTGTGCCCGATGGGACTAGACTAAAGTCAGTAAAACTTCCTTTATGCACCGTGTTCCTATAAGACGTGGCTCTCCACAACTTTCTATCCATTTGAGCTCTTAGCAATGTTTATCATTTTTTATTCCCCAATCCCTCGTCTGCCATCGACTTACACAAGAGTTTTAGGTAGGTTGTTCATGGTTCTCCACAACTTCCTATTTATTTTAGTTCTTAGCAATGTTTTTCTTTTTATTATTCTCCCAATCCCTCTTCCTCCATCCATTTACAAAAGTGTTAGGTAGGTTGATCATGGCTCTCCACTATTTCCTATCCATCTTATTTCTTAGCAATGTTTGTCTTCTTACTATCTCTACCAGTCCCTCTTCTGCCATCCATTTGCACAAGATTAAGTAGGTTGATTATGGTTCTCCACTGTTTCCTATCCTTCTTTGCTTTTAGCAATGTTTATCTTTTTACTATCTCTACCAGTCCCTCTTCTATCATCCATTGCACAAGATTAAGTAGGTTGATTATGGTTCTCCACTGTTTCCTATCCTTCTTTGCTTTTAGCAATGCTTATCTTTTTACTATTTCTACTAGTCCCTCTTCTGCTATCCATTTGCACAAGATTAAGTAGGTTGATTATGGTTCTCCACTATTTCCTATCCTTCTTAGCTCTTAGCAATGTTTATCTTTTTACTATCTCTACCAGTCCCTCTTCTATCATCCATTGCACAAGATTAAGTAGGTTGATTATGGTTCTCCACTATTTCCTATCCTTCTTAGCTCTTAGCAATGTTGATCTTTTACTATCCATACCAGTCCCTTTTCTACCATCCATTTGCACAAAATTTTTAGGTTAGCCAGTATAGGGTTCGATCTTTCTAAGAAAGTATCTACTCAACCATGGGATTGAAAATCTCTTGTGAGACGCAACAGAACAGCGGCATTCCTCGAGGGATATTTTACCAGACACAAGACAATTTATTTTCTTTAATTATTTTTCTGTTGGCCTACCGTACCTAATTTTAACAGCTGATATCTCGAAACCGTAAGAACTGTCAAGCAAAAATTGATAACTTTTCCTTTTAAATTCGGTGGAAGCGAAAGGTGGGTAAGAATTGGACATAGGAAATTAGAAGTCTAGAATAAAAAACAAAATGTGGAAGGGTTGATAGATTAGACGAGTTCGGGAACAATTGAAGGACATCAGCAAGTCAGTTGGAAAAAATTATGAGACACTGATATTAGCGCCTGATTCGCACATTTTTCCCTCCATGTCGAATGGCTGGTGTTTGCTTTGGGTTGACGTTTAAAGAAATTATCTTCTGCGTCAGCAGCTAGAAATGCCACAACGTCTGCGACTGGAATTGGTCGTCTTTCATCTACATTTTTCTCTCTTCTTCCTTTTTTTTTATCTTTTTATTCTTTCTCTTTCTCTTTCTCTTTCACTATCTCTCTCTCTTTCTTCTTGTTTTCATTTTGATTCTTTCTTTCTTTCTCTCTCATTCTGTTTCCTTTTTCTTTCTGTCTTTAATTTATTCCCTCCTCTCTCTCTCTCTCTCTCTCTCTCTCTCTCTCTCAGACACACGCACACTCACACACACACACTTCTTTGTGTTTTCTTTTCATTCTATTTATTTTTTCTTTCTTTCTTTCTTTCTTTCTCATTTTTAGCGTTTTCTCTTCATTCTCTTTCTTTCTTTCTTTCTTTCTTTCTTTCTTTCTTTCTTTCTTACCCTTTCGTTTTTCTTATCATTTTTAATCTATTTCTCCCTCTCTCTTTCCATTTTACTTCATACCCTTTTTTTCTTTTCTTTTCTTTTTAAAATCTGATTCATTTATTTTCTCAGATTTTTATCTATTTTCTCTTTCCTCATTTCTATTATTTTTAATTCAGTTTTTTCTTTTTTTGTGATTTCATTTTTTATTTGTCTGTCTGTCTATCTGTCTCTCTCTCTCTCTCTCTCTCTCTCTCTCTCTCTCTCTGGCTAAGTAACTCAATTCGCAACATTAGACCAACGTAACAATCATTGGGTTAGTTTATAATCGTTTTTTTCACGCCTCTTTCTTTCTTTTCACTCATTCTTTCATTCGCCTCTTTCTTTCTTTTCACTAATTCTTTCATTCGCCTCTTTCTTTCTTTTCACTCATTCTTTCATTCGCCTCTTTCTTTCTTTTCACTAATTCTTTCATTCACCTCTTTCTTTCTTTTCACTAATTTTTTCATTCGCCTCTTTCTTTCTTTTCACTAATTCTTTCATTCGCCTCTTTCTTTCTTTTCACTAATTCTTTCATTCGCCTCTTTCTTTCTTTTCACTAATTCTTTCATTCGCCTCTTTCTTTCTTTTCACTCATTCTTTCATTCGCCTCTTTCTTTCTTTTCACTAATTCTTTCATTCGCCTCTTTCTTTCTTTTCACTAATTCTTTCATTCGCCTCTTTCTTTCTTTTCACCTCTTTCTTTCTTTTCACTAATTCTTTCATTCGCCTCTTTCTTTCTTTTCACTCATTCTTTCATTCGCCTTTTTCTTTCTTTTCACTCATTCTTTCATTCACCTCTTTCTTTCTTTTCACTAATTCTTTCATTCACCTCTTTCTTTCTTTTCACTAATTCTTTCATTCACCTCTTTCTTTCTTTTCACTAATTCTTTCATTCACCTCTTTCTTTCTTTTCACTAATTCTTTCATTCGCCTCTTTCTTTCTTTTCACTAATTCTTTCATTCACCTCCTTCTTTCTTTTCACTAATTCTTTCATTCGCCTCTTTCTTTCTTTTCACTAATTCTTTCATTCGCCTCTTTCTTTCTTTTCACTAATTCTTTCATTCGCCTCTTTCTTTCTTTTCACTCATTCTTTCATTCGCCTCTTTCTTTCTTTTCACTAATTCTTTCATTCACCTCTTTCTTTCTTTTCACTAATTCTTTCATTCGCCTCTTTCTTTCTTTTCACTAATTCTTTCATTCACCTCTTTCTTTCTTTTCACTAATTCTTTCATTCGCCTCTTTCTTTCTTTTCACTAATTCTTTCATTCGCCTCTTTCTTTCTTTTCACTCATTCTTTCATTCGCCTCTTTCTTTCCTTTCACTAATTCTTTCATTCGCCTCTTTCTTTCTTTTCACTAATTCTTTCATTCGCCTCTTTCTTTCCTTTCACTAATTCTTTCATTCGCCTCTTTCTTTCTTTTCACTAATTCTTTCATTCGCCTCTTTTTTCTTTTCACTAATTCTTTCATTCGCCTCTTTCTTTCTTTTCACTAATTCTTTGGCTTGGCATTCGTACCGGAAGCAGTAATACAAAAATTCTTCTGAGTGTTTTGGTATCCATCTGAGGACAATGCAGAGAATTTAGAAAGAGTTGGATGAGTCTAATGGTGATTTCGAGAGTGTATAGAAGAATCACTAGTGATCGCGACTTTATGACTTCATTTATCTTCACACAGGACCTCAGACACAACACGGAGGCTTGAGAAGGTAGTGCTATCTGAGTCAAGAAGGTAGCTGATGGAAGACCCTATGTCTCGCAACGGGACTCTGCACCATGCCACACAAAGAGGAGAACCAAGTTATGGTTGTACAACAATTTCTGCAACCATATCATCGCTTATTTCTGACGACTTAATTCCTCAGACTGTAACTCTCTTGCGTATTACGTGTAGGGCGCTGTTGAGCGGGAGACCAACAAAATTTCTTGTAGCACCAAAGATTAACTAAAGGCAAGAATTATGGCACCAGTGACCAACTTGAACAAGGAGATTATCTAGAACAGTTGCAGGGGATTTCGAAGTTGACTGGAGTCCATGGTTGAAGCCATGGGCGATTTATTTGATAAATTTATTCTTTAGCATTTCAAAATATTTTTGTGTAATTCTGGTAAATATATCTGTTAAAATGAGATGCCAGTGTTATTTTCATTTTTGCGTCATTTTGACGAGAATTCATTCATGGCACGCTGATAAACAGGAGTTGATAGATTCGCTTATAGCCCGGTTTACACTCCCTTAAGGTCTTTTAAACTGCTGTAGAGGTTTATCATTGGTTTATTGTTCAAGATTGGGTTTTCGTTTCTTTCTAAAATCTACTTCAGCGCTATACTACTAACGGGTGTCCTTTCCTATGCTAATATTTTCCCGCAGAAACCCTTTACCTTGAGTGACACTTGGGCCTTGTAATGGGTCATTATTTGTAATACATATATATATATATATATATATATATATATATACGATCTCACACCCTGATTGAGCACCCTAGAAGAATGGTAGACTTTGAAAAACAATAGCTACTCTGGCATGTACGCATCGCTCATTCATTACTGAATTAGAGCACTCTGGCTATCGGGCCTGTATACTGATAATATACACGCTAAAAACTCTACCTTCTTCTACCGAACGCCCATAGCCCAGAAGTAGAATCGCCGACTGACGCCTATTCGGTCGGGTTTCAATCCTGGGTTAAAAAGCAATCGGAGTCTACTGAAGAGCTGTGATACAGCGAAACAGATCTGTCTGCAGATGACTATATAGAGTAACAATGGTAAGTGGCGTTGTGCGGTCCAATTACCCTTCATTTGTTTCGTAGCTATGTATATATATATTTTATCAATGTGAAAATTGCATTGAATATATATATATATTTAGTTTATTTTATTTTATTATTTATTTTTTAATTTCTTTGCAATCTATTTAAAAAGGAAAAGTAGACTAATTTTTCTCCAGTTTCTGAAAGGTTTTTTCTGTTGCTGAGGTGATGTGTCGTCCCCCGTGGGGATCTTCATATCGAAATGGCCATTCAACATCTTTGAATTAATCCTTTTTTAATATATATATATATATATATATATATGCAATGCAATTTCGATTGTTTTTAACCCAGGATTGAAACCCGACCAAATTGGCGTCAGTTGGCGATTCTACCTCTGCGCTATGGGTGTTCGGTAGAAGAAGGCAGACTTTTTAGTGCGTATATTATCATTATACCCGCCCAATAGCCAGAGTGATCTAATTCATTATTGAATGAGCGATGCGTACATGCTAGAGTAGCTACTGTTTTTCAAAGTCTACCATTCTTCCAGAGTGCTCAATCAGTGTGTGAGAGCGTAAATAGTATATATATATATATATATATATATATATATATATATATATATATATTAGGCAGGTCGATTTTGAAAACGTGTTATTGCACTAATTTCGTTACCGTTTCTTAACGAAACAAGTTTAAAAATTAAGTTTAGGTTCGAAATTGTGTCATTTTAAATTCATTAATCATTTTCTTAAAGTTTGTTTTTTTATTTATACTATGCTTTTTTTTAACGATTTAGTGGAGGTACCTACTGTATATCTTCAACATGATCCCGAGAATAAAGCAGCAATCAATCAGAATAAAATTGTGGTCTTAAAATAATTACGCTTTCGCCTTGCTTCTAGAAAATATTCTAATCTCAATGTTGATGTCAGATGAATTTATTCATATTTAATTAGTTATATGAATTGTTGAAACCAATTTTTAAATTTAATTTAAATGACATCATTTAAAATATAGCCAAGTATGGGTAAATCTTCTAATAAAATATTTTATATTGTAACCCTGATATAAGAGAGTTGTCTGGACCAAAAGTTATCTTATATCCGGGTTTCTCTTATATCGAGGTTTGGTCTATTTTTTATACATTACCACAGGCTCTAATTTGGAACCAGACAAAATATCTCTTATATCCGGGTATCTTATATCTGGGTATCTTATATCCGGGTTATTTTTATTTCACATTAGAGAGCCACCAAAGAACAGATTAAATAAGATGCTCATCAACTTGGAAACGAAACTCCGGTCAAATCTGATTAAGCTTTCACAAAATAAAGGTTGGGAACCTGAGTTTGCAGATAGTTTCTCAAATGATTGACTGCAAGAGGTTCTCATGAATGGAACGACGTTGGATTTGGCGAATTCATCTGCACATTCGCAAATGTTTCACAATTTATATATGGACAAGAAGCAATGCACAAGCATATTATTATGAAATCCTCGTTTGATCAAATTAGACTTTCATTTATTTCAGTGGGGAATTATACTGAGCAATTTAGCTATGTTATGATGTAATGTTTTAGTTTTATTGTGATTTTGATGTAAATCTAAAAGATTATGTTTTAGCATTTATCAGTCAGTCCATTCTGTTGCAATTCTGTGTTGATCTATGTGTTTCAGTCAGTTAAGTGCCATACGTGAAACACGCTTGGGCGATCATGTCTCGAAAGAGACATGACTGACAGGGCGGAAGATTATTCCGCAGTAGGTTGCCATTGCTTTCTACCGTAGACTGGTTGCCAGCCAAGGCCATAGAACCCAATCTGACCTGTTATTTAACTCATAGCTAGAGAGAGAAGAGATGTGTTATATTATTAAGTATTATTAAGTAGTAATTAGTGGGGGATCAGTTTATTACTTCATAACAATATAAAACCGATCCTCCACTTTATACCCAGTAGAAGCCTTAATCATGTTTTCAACTATTATATTCAGTCAGTCAGTTATGTGCCATACGTGAAACACGCTTGGGCGATCATGTCTCGAAAGAGACATGACTGACTGGGCAGAAGATTATCCCGCAGTAGGTTGCCATTGCTTTCTTCTGTAGACTGGTTGCCGACCAAGTCTATAGAAACCAATCTGTCATGTTATTTAACCCATAACTGGAGAGAAGCGACGGATTAATACATTTCCCAACGGTATTTGTGCGTAAGTGAATGCAATGGATTCAGCCGGAATTCGAACTCGGCTCCCCGATTTCTCGTTCTAGCCGATATCCACTGCACCACAACGAACATTATTTGTGCCCAGCAATATTATTGTGTTATATACACGTTTTATCTGTTGTTTTTGGTTTTATTAATTATGACCAAACAAATGGTGTAAGATCTTATTCATTGATTAGTCTTTTTTGTAAGCTTTTACAAATTAAGTATTTCTGTAGATTGTTTCGGTCAATTTTGAGACTAAATACTCAGAAATTGGTAAACGTTATTATTCTAATGTTTGGTGTCACCACTTATTAAATCAGATCCTAGTTTTCGCACGAAGTGCAATGTTCATTTTCTAAAAAAAATGTCAAATTAACCTACCCTAATATATGTGTGTCTTTATGTATTTGTGGCGGAGTGTAATTGCGCATGCGCACAGGTTAGCAATAACGATAAGTGGATGAAAGAATGAAACCAAATTGTTGATATGAAGAATTTTCATTACGTGTTTTCTTTATTTATTTTTCTTATCTTCTTTTTTCTTATTTTTCTTTGCCAGCGTCGTTTCTAGACTGAAGTCGCACCTGGCCATTAATAAACAACGTGACTCATCGCTTGTGATACGAATAAAGAATCCTTATGAATGTCAGACAAAGCACTTTTTTGCCTTATATAAAAATAAGTCAGACCCCTTTTTACGTGCCGAGCAATCCCTTGAGCGTTAATAATATTATTGCCAACTTACGGAATGGCTGTCTACTACGGTTTCATAAAACATAAATATAGTTTTTTTACTCAGTATTACCATAATTATATCTCAATTTAAATAAAAAACATTTCCCTAATAATAACACTCTAAGTAAAATTTCTAATAAAAATACCCTTACATTAAGTTATAGTTGTACAAAAAACTAGAAAAAATCATAAAAATCATAATAATAAAATCTTAAATTAGCTCGCAAACCAAAGTAACAATAACTATCCAAATAATAAAAATAACAATAATACAAACTTATGTAATTGTCAAACTCCTAACAATTTTCCACTGGAAAATAGGTGTCTAACAAAATCTATTGTGTACCAATGTAATATAACATCAAATGTGACCCCAAGTTTTAAAAATGATTACATTGGATCAACTAAAAAGAACTTTTAAACAGCATTGGTATATGCATTTAACTTCCTTCAAAAACAACACGTACCGAAACCAAACATCCATTCCTGCGTATTTTTGGAAGTCAAAGGATACAAACATAACCCCAAAGTAAAATGGAAAATTCCGGAAAAAACAAGAATCTATAAGTCGTTCTACGATATCTGCCCTCCGTGCCTGAGTGAAAAGCTGGAGAATTTTAAGGTTTCCTAAAAAGAACTACTGAACCGTAAGAGATGAACTGACCATTTTATGTAAACATCGAAAATATTTTTCTTTAAAATTTAATTGATTATAATGTTTCATTTATAACTTGTGCTCCAATATAACTTAAAGATTAACAAATATTTTACTAAAATAAATGGCCCATACAATACTTATTTAGTTTTTTAACTACAGTATACCTTAATATTCTATAATTATTTGATTTTAATTTTATCCTAAACATTCATTTCCATTTACTCATAGAGTTGTATACAATCTAATTTTTTTAAATTCTTTAAAATTTAGTTAATTGCAATGCTTCATTTATAAATTATGCCCCAATATAACTTTAAAATTATTTTACTAAAATAAATGACCCACATAATACTTAATTGGATTTCTTAGCTACAATATATCTTAGTATACCATAATTATTTAATCCTAATACTAAACTAAACATTCAAGCCTCTTTAATCATGAGGAAGTACAAAATCTATTTAAAAAAAGCTAAAAGCCAACCTGCTGTTAAAAATTGTCTTCCCATTTGAATAGTCTATAGTCCCACTATGTATCTTATCCAAACAAAATGAAAAAGTGACATCTCTAGACATCAGAGCATCTAGCGTCCTTTCGTTACCCAGATCTTCAACTCCATAGTTACCTAATTCACATTTTTGATTGAACAATATTGAAACACCTGAAAGCATACACTACAACTATTACTCCTTCATTCTCTAAATAATCATGAATTCATCTTATATTTTCAAAATAAATCATTTTCACCATTTATTTTAACATATCAGCTGAAGAAGAACAGTATTGTTCTGAAACATGAAATTTTTTTGTGTAGTGATACAATGCTTTTATAAAAAATTGCAATAACTAAATTACAATATATATATATATATATATATATATATATATATATATATATAGTGTTTAATATTTTGATGTAAATTAGCAATAAGAAAAAAGGTATATTAATTCACTTCCATCATATTACAATTCTAAAGTAATAAATATTGCCGAGGAGTGAAGGTAGTTAAAAGAACAGCGGTGTCAATGGGAAAATGTTCTTTTTTAAATCTCTGTGTTTTTATGGGAATGATGGTTAAAGTTTTCCAAAGCTTTCTTCACTAGTCATTATTGACTGCTGTTACCTTCAAAGTACCCCTCCTTGTGAAGCTACACATTCCGTGAGACAATCGCCGCATTGCAAGAAACATTCTTGAGTCTTGATTTTTTTTAATAGATTTCAATAATGTAGTCGTGTGCAGCTGGATGTCTGGGGTTTCAGCAAATCTTTGTTCCTTGAAGGAACTTTTTCATTTTGAAAATAGGCAAAAATCAACGGAAACGCTAAATATGGTGAATAAGGTAGATGGTCTATTTTTCTAATTGGTTTCTTAGCCAGGAATATGCGAACTCATAACTCATCATTTTTACCAAATTATCTGGAAGAATTTGTGGGAAATTCTGCTGTCCAAGTTGTTTGTATTAAAAATCTGAACGTCAAAATTTGAAACAATAATACAATAAAATAAAGAAAAACCTGGTTATTTATGTTAAATAAATCATTTGTATTTACAAATATATATATATAGCCTTTGAGATTTCAGTCGCCCGATCGACACAGTCGATTAAAAACTTAATTGAGTGATTAAAGTTTATTGCTTTACTCACCCGCGGTCGGTTAAAAATCTCGCAAAACGTGTCCCTTCAAATATAGAAAAAGGAAACCTGATTCCTTTTAAAACCTAAAGTATGCCATTGAAGATTCACAATTTTCCTTAGACTGACCTACAATGATATTATTGAACTTTTTGGTCTTATGCATGCCGCCTGATTTACGTCAAAATGTGTGGCTAAACAAAAGACAGTGATATCCCGAAATCATCAAAGCAAGATCTGACAAATGGAATTTAGATTGGCAAGCTCCTGTCTCGCTTTTATCGTCCCAGTCAGTGTAAACATTCGTTTAATTGACGCTTCCAGAGTGGAGCCAAATGTTTCTGTCGCACAGATTAAAGACGCTCACAGATTTTTAGAAACTCATTTGAAAAGATGTTATCCTTGACTCAACATCGATATTTCCTCCCCACCTACGAAAATTAGAAACGAACATTTGAAAGAAAGAAAACAATACGCATACTTCTTTCAGCCACGCACCGAAAAACAAATTATACAAGTAATTTGTTTATAGAAAATCGTTCAGAAAATCAAATTTGTTATTTTTTTATCATCAATGAGATGGAGGTTGTAGTCAAACAGAAGAAAGAAACTACGAATTTAGCTACCTCCACTCAATTGCAAAAAAAAAAAGCATATCATGATGTTAAAAGAGCTCAAACTTGATAAAAACAAAGTTTTATCATCAAAATGTTTATGCTATTATTAAGAGGAAAGATCAAATTTTGTTGTTATTATTTGTAAAAAATTTAAAATCCTTTTGACACGTTCGGAAATTTAATTAAAATTTCATTTTTTGTTTTCAGTCAGCGATTCACGCTTTGTTTACGTAAGGCGACTATTAAGAAAATGGAGTCGGTCGAGTAAAATGATTTTAGGGCGAGTAAATTTTCCTTCGCTCTCGACCGCCGGTTGAGTGATTTCTTTTTCAAATCTCAAAAGCTATATATATATATATATATATATATATATATATACGAATTTCAAAGAGTTAAAAAGGACTAAAAATTGTTTTTAGTTGAGTGAGTCTGTGGATAGTTGGTTCACAAAAAATATCTGTAGTTTAGTGAAGGCCTTTGGTAGTTGGTCGGCGATAAAAAAAAAATTGCAATAACGACATTTCAGTAATTGGTCCACAGTCAAAGTTGTGTTTCAGAAAAGGCTTTTAAGTTTCTTGTTGATAAGATAAGCAAATTTTGTTTTACGGCTATTCATGAAATTAAAGTGTGAAACTTTGTACATATAAGGAAGAGAAAGAGAGAGAGAGAGAAGAATTGAAATATATATATATATATATATATATATATATATATATATATATATATATATATATATAGTACATTAAAAAAATGATTATTTACAAAGGAAATTAACTGTAATCTATTTCCACCTGCCCAGGTAAAATAAATAAATAAAACCCTCCCCACCAAAATAACAACTTCTGACCCTTAATAAATGTAGTTCATTATTTAATTTTATGATATATGAATCTTCTTTACTTTAGTCTGTCGCTCAACAGCACTGACCGTTAAGGGCCACATTCCACCAATGATACCAGCTTGAATAGACACTCCAATGGCTACTGCAATATCTGGTTCCACTGACGTGTTTGGGTCCTTGTTGAAATAATCTCGAATAAGTTCTCGAATTTTTGGTATCCTTGTTGAACCACCCACCAAAACAATGTCATGGACTTCTTGCTTATCCATTTCTGTTACATTTAGAACAGTTTCAATTGGTTCCAAGACTTTGTTGAAGAGATCTGCATTGAAGTCTTCAAAAATTGTCCGTGAAACAGTTTCTTGAAAAAGTGGAGCTCTTTCAAATGAGCTAATGGTCATTGTAATGTTGGATGTGTATTGACTGGTCAGTTCCAATTTAACAGCTTCAACTTGAAGTCGCAATGTTTGTTTGTCCTCCTTGTTGGTCAGAGGGCGCCCAAATCTCTTGTTGATAAGGTCCAGAAAGTACTTGGTTAGCCGTTGGTTAAAATCTTGGCCACCCAGATGGTTATTACCACCCACCAAAACAATGTCATGGACTACGTTCTCATTTATTTCTACTACATTCAGGAGAATCGGGGTCACCTCGACGTGGTGTAATGGTAAACAACTTGCCTCGCTAGAACCTATTACAACTGAGTAAGTAGTTCGATCCCCGCTGGGCACTCCATAATTTCGACCATGTGCTACTTAATGCACTTTCTTGGTATCACGTTTTCGAAAGCCGTGAACTGAAATGGTCATATTGAACGAATTACTAGGTTTGCTGCGAAGAAGATTGGTTCATTGTGTCGTGCCAGACAATGATCTCCACCAAAATCCATCTTTCACGTTTATAAATCTATCATTCGTGTGTGCATTGAATATTGCTTCCATATCTGGTCTGTTCCTCGAGTCATTTATATCGAGATTCTAGATAAAATCTAAAAAAGATTCTGTTATCTTATCGGTCTTGGCCTTACATCTCGATTCCAGTCCCTTTCTTTCCGTCATGACGTGGCTTCCCTCTGTCTTTTCTATAAATATTATCATGTCCATTGTTCTAAAGAGCTCTCTTCCTTGGTACTTTGACCGCATTTAATCCTACTACTACATTGAAAATTAGTTCTCATAGTTTTACTGTTAAAATAGCTAGATCAACCGTAAGTTCTATTCTAATACTTTCTTCTCACTTATTTATCGTCTGTAGAACTCTCTTGCGGTGTTTGCTTCTCTGGCACTTAAGACTTCGAAAAAATAAGTTCAACGTCTATTGCCATCTTCTATCTTCCTGTACCCTGTTATTGTCCTTTCTCCTTAATAACACTTTATCATTTTCTTTCACTCCCAGTAATAGTCTTAACGGCATTATCGCCTTACTTGGCTCGAAATGATAAAAACAAGTAATGAATAATTTCTAAAAGTTTAATTAAAATCTAACAATTATCTGATTTTTTAAAATAATCTCCTAACCAAATTGCTTTTTAGTGCAAAAAGACGATTATTATTTCGGTACAAATTTTAAGCGTTAAGTCCAAAAAAATCAAGAATTTAAATCAAATTCTCTAAGGTTCTTAAAAAGATAAAGGAAAAGATACTAGGATCTTGAATAAGTTCTCTATGATTTCTCATGAAAAGTAATGTTTTATTTGCAAACATTAGTGAGAAACATATTACTCGCTAACCACTACTTTCTCCATCTTTCTTGCAGCATTTAAATTCCTCGTTGGAAAAAACGACACGTCTTTTCAGGTTAACCGGGATTCGACTCATTTTTTTTTTTTTTTGGCGGCTTCATAAGAATGAAAGTGCTGCTCAGCCAAACCATGTGCTATCGATTGGAACAAGGGATAATCGATCGGAGTAATGTCTAGCGAATACGGCGGGTAAGGTATTTAAACGTTTCCGAGTAAGTTTTCACCCGTTTTACATAATATGGCCTAGCGTTGTCAAGTTGCAAAATCACATTGTCATGTCTCTGCTTGCAACAGCGGTCATTTTTCTTCAATGGTCGACTCAAATGCATCAATTGGAGTCGATAGTGATCTCCCGTGATGGTTTCGGTCGGTTTGATCAGCTCATAATAAACTTCACCCAGCTGAACGCACCAAATGCAGATTAAAAACTGCGAACCCTGGATATTCGGCTTTGCCGCCGATATTGACGCATGGCCAGGCTTATCACACAATCTTCTACGCTTAGGGTTATCATAAGGTAACCACTTTATATTGCCGGTCACGATACGATGCAAGAAATGTTCCTTTTCTTCCGTTGAAGCAGCTGTTCACGCGTGACAAGACGCCGCTCGACGTCGCTCGAGATCAACTCGTACGGCACTCAATGTCCTTGCTTTTGAATCATTTTTAATGCTTTGAAACTTTTCGAAATTGTTGTGTGATCAACTCCTAATGATTCTACAAGTTCAGCTCCTGCCTGACATGACTCTTCATCAAGTAATGCCTTCAATTCTTCGTCTTCAAATCTTTTTCTGTGTGCCAGAACGTTCTTCATTTTCAACATCAAAATCATTATTTTTGAAGCGTCTAAACCAATCTCTGTTTGTTGTTTCCGACAGAGCAATGTTGATGTAAGTCTCAACTCAACAAGAATTCTGTGTGCTTTAGCTGAAGATTTCTTTTGAATAAAGTAGTGCATTAAGATTCCCCGCAAATACGCTTTCTTTTACAGGAAACTCGAAAATGACATACACTTTATTTCGAGATAGTAGTTCCTTATAGATGTGCTAGTATCTGAAACTATACGCAAGCTGTTCTCGGAATGCAAGCTGTTGGCAAAAAGCGAGAACTTATTCAAGGCCCTAATAAATTTTATTACAAAAATGTTTTCTGATCTTTCCTCCTAACTTTTGTCAAAATCTTTGTTATTATTTGTTTATTTTTATTATATTAATTATTTCAGTATTTGTCTATATTTCTGAGA
This sequence comes from Ascarosepion bandense, assembly GCA_037127315.1. Lineage (NCBI taxonomy): Eukaryota > Metazoa > Mollusca > Cephalopoda > Sepiida > Sepiidae > Ascarosepion > Ascarosepion bandense. Next base: position 1,685,800 of record JBBBDQ010001026.1, on the reverse strand, counting down.
TGAGGTAGTATTTACAGTATTTACATTATTCAGAGTATTGTTCTCATCTTTGTTGCCATTTGTACGACGTTTTGGCCGTTGTTCGCTCCGGCCTTCTTCAGTTGCTAGAAATTTCAAACCTTAAGGACGCATGGTCCAGTAGATATAGATGTTGGTTAGTTCCTGTGACTTGACCCAAAGAGTTTTGAGTTTAATACTAGACTACAGAATTGGTGAATAAGTAACTTGCAGAGTCAGAGGGAGATAACTCATGACTTCTAAAAGAGGCATTACTACGCAAGTGATTAAAATGATATACCCCAATGATTCTAATAAAGGATTTGGTTCGAAATTCTTAACACCTGAAGAAGGCCGGAGCGTACAACAGCCGAAATGTCATACAAATGGCAACAAAAGATGAGGACAATAGTCCGAATAATGTATATACTATTAACTACTGTAATAATTCTTTATTATTGTCTTTATATTATTTATTTATAATTATTAATAAAATGATTATTAATTAAACTATTTTAGGGCATTTTTCATCATTTATCCAATTCTTCGTGAATTTTTAAAAGTACCTAATATTGTGTGTGCATATCAGAAAGACAAATTATATGACGGTTGAAATATTGTCTTAAAAATCTTAAAGACAAAACCAATTTTCTGAGATAGACATGGAATGTTTGTTAATGACTTGTCCGGCTTATAATTGCATTTCATTCCGTAACTGAAACTTTTATGAAGTCTAACCCTGACAGTTTACGCCTTTCCGTCTCTCCATTAAGTGAATGGGTGCGAACACTGACACTTGCAATATCGCCGGCGGTTGAAAAATTCCACTTTGATTTCAGACAATTCAAGTTTCGCTCTACGTCGTCCAAGCAACCACTCTGCCTGGGTTGTCTTTCTCACTTTGCTTTTAGGCAGATATTTATTGCGCCATTTCAGTGATCCTGTCAGGAATGCAATATTTCACGAACTTTATCTTGTTCTAAAGGGAAAGGATGAAACCTTACTTTCCCCCTTTCTCTCCGTCTCTCTCCCTCCCCTCTCTTTCCGTCTCTTCCTCCCACTCTTTCTCTCACTCACTCTCCCCTTCTCTCTCTCTCCGTCTCTCTCTCCCTCCCCTCTCTTTTCGTATCTTCCCCCTCTCTCTCTCACTCTCTCTCCCCCTCTCTCTCCGTCTCTCTCCCTCCCCTCTCTTTCCGTCTCTTCCCCCTCTCTCTCACTCTCTCTCTCTCCGTCTCTCTCTCCCTCCCCTCTCTTTTCGTATCTTCCCCACCTCTCTCTGAATTGCGTATTTTATAGTGTCGCTTTTTATTATTACAAGTCTGCTACTATGTCCTCTCGGGTGTAAGCCTTACTTATTATATTCCAATCAAACTCAAAACTCAATTAAATAAGACTGACGTCATTTTAAGTGGGGTTTAATACTGCTAAACTTGTTTTATTTCAGCGATGGGGCAATAAAATGTTTTTCTTGACTAAAATATTTTATTCGTTTATTCCAGTTCCATAGATTATTAAAATAAAAGACGACTTGTTAATTACCACGGTTTCAGGAAGAATGCGCTGACGTCACCCAAGAATATTGCTGTCGCCACACAGAACTACATTCTGGTTTCTGGCATAGCATACTCAACAAAGCTATTGACCCCTTGACTTCAACCAAAAAAAAAAAAAAGGAGAAAATTATTCAAGTTGCTCGGCCGTTAGCCAACTTTCATTCTGCAAAAAAATTCTAAGATGTCAAAAGTATTATTCACCATGAAATTCCTCCGTGTTGCACATGTGACGAAAAAAAATCTTGTTCGCCATAAAATGCATCCGGATTGCAAATGTTTGTGGCGAAAATGTGACAAAAACTTTATTACGGAATTGAAATCAGTACGTGACAAAGAAACATGTATGGCGATATCAATCTCACAAAGATGGAATTTTTTTTACAATAATATTCACACTGAACTATACCCAAGTGTTAGTCGAAATAGATAACAAGCACAGTTGATGAGGGGACACTGGGAAAAAACAGCATGAATGTCGTGATCAGGAAAGCATCCACTTGGGAGTCGATCCTGCGTAGTGGTTTTGTGAGAAGTAGCTGTTCAAGTGAAATTTATATCTCACCAATGGAATACAAAGAGAATGGGTGGGTCTCTACAATGTGCGTCGCATTGCGGGTCTTAGAAATGATGGATCTAAGGAAAGAGCTTCGTTTGAACATCTGCCATGGAAATAGCGGTAGAGCAACTAGAGACTTGCAATGTTTTATCGGTAGAAAAGAGATTGCGAGGTACAAAATGATTCATTACCCACAAAGACGCAGAAAGTTTTTTCGAATCTATCGAAACTGAAAGGTAAAGAGTAGCTCCTGCCCATATATCGAAGAATTACTCAAATTTAGGCCTGATTTGTCTCTTGTAAAGTTAAAGAATAGCAATAGAAAGGGAGAATCAGATTGAGATATAAGAATAGGGTTAATAGATATGAAATAATACATCACCCACAAGGATGGTTTGGGACTCAAGGAAGTGAAGACTGGATATCACCTGCCCATACATGGCAAGAATATTTCATTTTAGGCCTGGTTTGTCCCTTTTAAGGGCAAAGGATAGCATTGGAAAGAGACAGAACCAGATTAGGCTGTGAGAAAGGTGATATAGGATGGGAAAGAATTCATCACCCACAAGGATGGTTTGGGACTAGCAAGGCAGGGAAGTGAAGACTGGATATCACCTGCCCATACATGGCAAGAATATTTCATTTTAGGCCTGGTTTGTCCCTTTTAAGGGCAAAGGATAGCATTGGAAAGAGACAGAACCAGATTAGGCTGTGAGAAAGGTGATATAGGATGGGAAAGAATTCATCACCCACAAGGATGGTTTGGGACTAGCAAGGCAGGAAAGTAAAGACGGGATATCTCCTGCCCATATATGACAAGAGTATTCCATTTTAGGCCTGGTTTGTCCATTATAAGGGCAAAGGATAGCATTGGAAAGAGACAGAACCAGATTAGCCTGTGAGAAAGGTGTTATAGGATTGGAAATAATACATCAAATACAAGTATGCTTTTGGACTCTATCAAGACAGGAGAGACTGGGCAGCTTTTGTCCATATATGGCGACAGTATTCCATTTGAAGCCTGATTTGTCTCTTGTAGAGAGTACTAACTGAATCGGTATAGGGAACCGATCTTTTTCATAGTATCTGTAGTGATGGACCGTATATATGTGTTCTACTTGAGTCCTGGGTTCAGTTTGAACCCCAGAATGAACTGAAGGCACAGGGCCTCCCTAAGGAAACGCCCATTCATCACTAGTAGCAAAAAGACGGTAATCTTTTAGACTATCAATTTATATTATTGCAAAATTTCATCACGATAGTTTATTCTGGACTATTATCGTATATCTTAAATGATTTTGAATTAACTTTATTTAGAATCTCGAGCAGCTTGTCGTAGTGTACTGGTTAATGAGACGCTCTCACATTCATTACGACTGAATGACGCTGACGTGTTTGCGTAGACTTGTTGTGCATAAGCTTCAGATATTCCTTTTGCATATAATTTCGAGTGAACTTGTGTCAAGTTAAGCAATGTTTACTAAATAATCCTTGTAATCTTTTATTTTGTGGATATTGTAATGATTAGTGACTCGGAACGAGAAATCATTAGAGCCGAGTTCGAATTCCGGGTAAGTTCTTTGCATTCACTTTAATGCAAATAGCCTTGAAAAATGAATGAATGAACCCATGTTTCGCCCCTCACTATAGGTTAAATAGCAAGGCGTTTGTCTTGGTTAGTAGTTAGTCCAGAAGAAAGACTACTCTGAATTCGAGGATTGGTTGAGGATTGGTACTGTGGGGACTTGATAATGAGAGAAAGAAGGGGATAGGGAGTGAGTGAGAGAGAGAAAGCAGGGGATGGGGAGAGAGTGGGAGAGAGAGAGAAAGAAGGGGATAGGGAGTGAGTGAGAGAGAGAAAGAAGGGGATGGGGTGAGAGTGGGAGAGAGAGAGAGAAAGAAGGGGATAGGGAGTGAGTGAGAGAGAGAAAGCAGGGGATGGGGAGGGGAGAGGGAGAGGGAGAGAGAGAGAAAGAAGGGAATAGGGAGTGAGTGAGAGAGAGAAAGGGGAAGGGGATGGGTGAGAGTGGGAGAGAGAGAGAAAGAAGGGGATAGGGAGTGAGTGAGAGAGAGAAAGAAAGAAAGAAGGGGATGGGGTGAGAGTGGGAGAGAGAGAGAAAGAAGGGGAGTGAGTGAGAGAGAGAGAAAGAAGGGGATAGGGAGAGAGTGAGAGAGAGAGAAAAAAGGGGATAGGGAGAGAGTGAGAGAGAGAGAGAGAAAGAAGGGGATAGGGAGAGCGTGATAGAGAAAGAGAAAAGTGATAGAGAATGAGAGTGAGCGAGAAAAAGAGTGAAAGAGAAAAAGTGAGAGTGAGATAGAATGTGGGTGTGAGGAAGAAATAAAGAGAAAGGAAGAGAGAGATTAAGAGAGAATAAGAGGGAGTGAGATTGAAGAGTGGAAGAGAGAGTGAGTAAAAGCGAGAGAGTGAGAGAGAGACACAGTATTAAACTAAGCCAATTCTGGTAAATAACAGCTTCAAACTAAGCTAAACCGAATAACAGAGAAAATGAGAGTGAATTAAAAAAGAGAGTGCGAGAGAGAGTAAAAATATAGAATGAGAGAAATTTAAGAGAGAAATACAGAGTAAGAGAGAGGGAAAAGAGAAAGTGACAGTGTGAAAACAGAGTGACAGTGAGAAAGAGACTGAGAGTGAGTGAAAAGAGAAAGAGAGAATGAGAGAGAATTTAAAAAGAGTGTGTGAGAGAGAGAGTAAAAAGAGTGAGAGTGAATCTAAACCAGCCTGACTACAACATCCTCTTCCAGTATTGCTTTAGAAATATCTTAATAATATCAGGGATCGGATTTAACACTGTATCTCTCTCTCTCTCTCTCTCTATATATATATATATATATATATATATATATATATAAGGCAATCTGTGAGTCTGTGTGTAACTGTTCCCTATGCACACCAAATTTTTTTTTAATCTACGCCATTCAAACTTTCTAGGGACACATATCTCCAGGGAAGCCAGGTCGACACATACTTTTGAGTTTAAGTTCAGCAATTTTTCCTTTCGCACTTTTTGGCCAATGGAGCCGATTGTTTACATTTGCTCCGTAAAACATCTAAGATCTAAGATGGTTGCTGAATTACGTCACAGAAATCAAATCGCACGTGTCAAACGCGACTAAAATATTTTTTTATTAAAAACATGAGCGTTTATATTTAATTTTTATTCCGACGTTTTAAAGATTAATTTCGTCAACAAAAAAATGTGAATATTTTTCCCCGTAATTTTGAAACAAAAGAAATATTTTTATTAAAAAAAAGTTTTTTTTTCAAACAAAAACAAAATATGTAAAATAAAAAGTTGCATCTTCTCCTACTACTAAAATGTTCTGCGTTGCACGGGCAACACCGGGCTATGATGCTAATATATATATATAAGGCAATCTGTGACTGTGTGTGACTATAATCTATGCACGACTACATTTTTTAAGCTACACATTCAAAACTTTCTAGGGACACATATCTATAGAGAAGCCAGGTCGACACATACATTTTGAGTTTAAGTTCAGCAATTTTCCCTTTCGTACTTTTTGGGCTATGGTGCAGATTGTTTACATTTGCTCCGTAAAATATCTAAGATCTAAGATGGTTGCTGAATTACGTCACAGAAATCAAATCACACGTGTCAAACGCGACTAAAATATTTTTTTATTAAAAACATGAGCGTTTATATTTAATTTTTATTCCGACGTTTTAAAAATTAATTTCGTCAACAAAAAAATGTGAATATTTTTCCCCGTAATTTTGAAACAAAAGAAATATTTAAAAAGAAAAATTTCTGAACTGAGAGCGTAATAGTTTTATATTTCTAATTTCAGCAAAACAAAATAAATAATTTTTATTTTATGTTAAATTCATTTAGTCAACAAAAACTGTAAATATTTCCCCCCTTAATTTTGAAACAAAAACAAACGCAATGTTGTTTATAATGTCACACAAAAAACATCAAATCACGTTCAGGCAAAACAAAAGAAAATAGATTTTTTAATGGAATTTTTTAACAATTTTTAAACAACAATTTTTTATATAATTATTTTTTTATATAACCGAGTCCTACTACTAAAATGTTTTGAGTTGCACGGGCAACGCCGGGCTATGATACCAGTATATACTATTTGCCCTCTTTCTAGAATAATACAAATCAATATATTTCGAACCTTACAAATACCTTGGACAGAGGAATGTCTAATAAATGCTAATCTACAAAATCTATTCCCTACAAAATATTATCCCCGTGTTTTAAAGGCGGACCACTTAATTTAACTAGTGCAAAAAGTACCACCTAAATCATATTGACCAAAACAAAGTTGGAGATGCTGCAAATACAAAATGCAATAATCGCTTTATTTCATCTCATAACCTCAGAAAGTCAAATTAAGCAGCAACAAAAAATATAATAACCAATAATATAATGTCACCAATTAAATATAGTGACCAATAATAAATCACCAATAATAAAATGTAGTGACAAACTCGACTGGAATTCGAACTCAGCTCACCGATATCTTAATTCCTGCAACACACAGATATTTATTATATTGTCCAAAAGAACCAAAATGAAAATAGTCGCATAGAAAAATACGAGGCTCATTCAATAAATAAGATGAATTTTCGGTATAAGGACAGCTACGAGGGTCATTCAATAAATTAGGTGAATTTTTCGCTATAAGGAATTCTACGAGGCTCATTCAATAAATAAGGTGAATTTTTCGGTATAAAGACAGCTACGAGGGTCATTCAATAAATAAGATGAATTTTCGCTATAAGGACAGCTACGAGGGTCATTCAATAAATAAGGTGAATTTTTCGGTATAAGGACAGCTACGAGGGTCATTCAATAAATAAGGTGAATTTTTCGGTATAAGGATTTCTACGAGGGTCATTCAATAAATTAGGTGAATTTTTCGGTATAAGGATTTCTACGAGGGTCATTCAATAAATTAGGTGAATTTTTCGGTATAAGGATTTCTACGAGAGTCATTCAATAAGTAAGAAGAATTTTTCGGTATAACAACTTCCACAAGGGTCATTCAATAAATAAGGTGAATTTTTTGTTAAAAGGACATCTACGAGGGTCATGCAATAAATAAGGTGAATTTTCTGTATAAGGACTTCTACGAGAGTCATTCAATAAATAAGGTGAAATTTCGGTATAAGAACTTCTACGAGAGTCATTCAATAAATAAGGTGAATTTTTCTTATGTGAATTTTTTCTAATACAGATAGAAGCTTACATTTTTTTTAAACGTAGTCTCCCAGCAGTGTCACACACTCTACCCATCTGTGCACAAGCTTCCGTATTCCCTTAGCGTAAAAATCTTTGGACTGATATCTCAACCAATCATTTACACCACTTTTGACTTCATCGTCACTTTCAAACTTCTTTAAGCAATTTAGTCCACTTGTAAACATTTTTTTTCTGAAACATGTTGCACCATACACAGTTGACATTCCCTGTGAATTTCAACTGGTTTGCACCCTTCAGCAACTAAAAACTTGATAACTGACCTCTGTTCAATCCTGGAGCATGCTTCTTGGTCGGCCATCTTTGTTAATCTCCAAAACTCTCAAAGTTTTTTTTCAATCGGCAAAAAATTTAAATCCCTTTCAAAGAGCAGTAAAGGAAAAAAAAAATTAAAAAAGTAAGCTTCTATCTGTATTAGAAGTCTTTATACCGAAAAATTCACCTTATTTATTGATTGACCCTCGTAGATAAAACAGTTAATAGTTTAAAGGCATTAAATAGAATTAAAGTCTCATGAATATCAATTTTATGCCACTGACTGTATTTGAAATGATCAGAAAAATCCAATAAAATCATTGCACTGAAAATCTTGCTTCATTTCCATCTGCTCAATGCCGAACTCCCCTTCCCTATTTTTTTCCGGTTAACCCAGAGACACAAAGGGGCCGGAAAGGAAAGCGATAGGGAAAAGAATTTAATAATTCAGTCTCAGAAAAATACAAAAAATTAAATAAAGAAATAAAATAAACAACCGTATGAATAAGCCCTCAATTTACTCTCTTTGGGGCATGCAGCTTATTTACCGTCAATTATTGAAGGGACAAGTAGAAAAGCTATCGGTAAATCATAATTGCCTGAATCGTGGCCATTTTTATTAATTCTTTATTGCTTGGCGCCTACACTAAGGTGTCACGGATCAACATGAAGTGAGACACGTTTCCATTCAACCTTCCACGTTAAACTTTTTTCTTTTTTTTTAAATCGTATCACCCCGAGCAAGGCGGTAACGCCACTGATGTGCAGGGGGCTACGTAATAGTGAAAAGATTGGAAAAGATAAAGCCGGAAACCACATCCTAAACAGGGAACAAGGGATGAGCCTCTTAACCTGTTCAATACACGTGGGTGGAGTGTGAACCGGGCGATAGATAGATCTATCTACTCCAATTAAAAAAAAAAACAAAGTGAGAAGATTGGAAAAGAGAAAGCCGGAAACCACATCCTAAACAGGGAACAAGGGATGAGCCTCTTAACCTGTTCAATACACGTGGGTGGAGTGTGAACCGGGTGATAGATAGATTTATCTACTCCAAATTAAAAAAAAAAAACAAAGTGAGAAGATTGGAAAAGAGAAAGCCGGAAACCACATCCTAAACAGGGAACAAGGGTTCTTAACCTGTTCAATAGACGTGGGTGGAGTGTGAACCGGGCGATAGATAGATTTATCTACTCCAATTGAAAAAAAAAAACAAAGTGAGAAGATTGGTGAAGAGAAAGCTGGAAACCACATCCTAATCAGGGAACAAGGGATGAGCCTCTACACCTGTACAATAGACGTGGGTGGAGTGTGAACCGGGCGATACAAATTGAAAGTGTGACTTCCAGAAATATCTATGTTCTGGCCTTAATTCAGCAATTCGCCTTTGGATGTCTTCTTGACTGGATTTATTAACTCAATCATCTGATTCACTTCGATGACATATGTTTGACCCGATGTCTTAGCACTTTTTTATTTATTTTTTTAATCATATCACTCCGAGCAAGGTGGTAACGCCACTGATGTGCAGGGGGCTACGTAAGAGTGAAAAGATTAGAAAAGAGAAAGCCGGAAACCACATCCTAAACAGGGAACAAGGGATGAGCCTCTTCACCTGTTCAATAGACATGGGTGGAGTGTGAACCGGGTGATAGATAGATCTATCTACTCCAATTGAAAAAAAAAGTGAGAAGATTGGAAAAGAGAACGCTGGAAACCACATCCTAAACAGGGAACAAGGGATGAGCCTCTACACCTGTTCTATAGACGTGGGTGGAGTGTGAACCGGGCGATAGATAGATCTATCTACTCCAATTGAAAAAAAAAGTGAGAAGATTGGAAAAGAGAACGCTGGAAACCACATCCTAAACAGGGAACAAGGGATGGGCCTTCTTAACCTGTTCAATAGACGTGGGTGTAGCATAGAGTGAATTTAATACAGGCGAATGTTTTAACACACTCAAAAGCAGAAAGCGCATCATGTTGCATTTATTAAAAATTAGGAACAAAATTATAAAGTCTCATGAATAATAACTTTACAGAACAAAATATTTACCCTTTATTCAATTAACTAGTGACATATTTCAAGCAGCTTCATAATTCCTTCCTCCCACATATGTTTATCATCCTCAGTAAAGAACTTAAGTTATACTAACGTAAACTTAAATAATGTAATATGATGCACTCTCTGCTTTTGAGAATGTCTTAAAAAACACACCTGTCTTAAACTCACATCATGCTAAGACATCGGGCCAAAAATATGTCATCGGTGTGAATCAGATGATTGAGTTAATAAATCCAGTTTAAAAATTCTCCTTAAATCCATCACATTAAATCAATTAGTCTTTCTCTAAATTAAATTTTTTTTTTTTTTTAATCATTTCACCCCGAGCAAGGCAGAAACGCCACTGATGTGCAGGGGGTTACATAAATGTAGAAAGATTAATTAGAAAAGAGTGAGGAGTACAAGCTAGTTAGAAAGGAACAATAGAAAGCTGAGAAAGCAGGTGCAATGACAGGTACATGGGCGGAGAGAAAGGGAAGGTTATACAGGGGAGGGGAGAGAGCTAGAGGCCAGTGGTTAGTAGGTGAGTATTAACTTTGCTTTTAAATTTCTGGGGGTCGTAGCCGTCAGGAAAGCAAGAATACGGGAGTGAGTTCCACAGGCGGGAAGTGCGAGAGAGGAAGCTGCAGGAGTAGAATTGTCGTCTGCGTTTGGCTAACCTGACTGTGAATGGGTGGGACCCAGTTACCGGTTAACATATTACAGAATATAGTTGGATATTATTATTATTATTAGTTGTAGTCGCCGTATTCATTGCATTCACTTACGCGCAAATACCCTTGGGAAAGGTATTAATCCGTCTATTCCTTCCAGTTATGGGTTAAATAACAGGACAGATTGGGTTCTATAGCCTTGGTCGGCAACTAGTCTACCGCAGAAAACAATGGCAACCTACTGCGGGATAATCTTCTGCCCAGTCAGTCATGTCTCTTTCGAGACATGATCGCCCAAGCGTGTATCACGTACGGCACTTGAACTGACTGACTGTAGTAGTAGTTGTAGTTAATAATAATGTTTGCAATAATACCTGACCTCTGAAAATCCCAATCATCTTGAATTTTAAGTAAAAATATTTTCTATAGTAAAAGTAATTTTAAGTAAAAATATTTTCTATAGTAAAAGTAATTTTAAGTAAAAATATTTTCTATAGTAAAAGTAATTTTAAGTAAAAATATTTCTATAGTAAAAGTAATTTTAAGTAAAAATATTTTCTATAGTAAAAGTAATTTTAAGTAAAAATATTCCTATAGTAAAAGTAATTTTAAGTAAAAATAATTTTCTATAGTAAAAGCATTAACAGTATATTACACTTATAACAGACCTTTTTCTGCCGGTAATTGTTGAATTAATTCGCGACCAAAGAATTTATTTCTCAAATGATTTCTTTCTTAATTTTAATATATTTCTATAGTAAAATAGATAACAATGCAATTGCGCTTGAAAAGATCTATTTTGTCAGTATTGTTTGAATTAATCTCCATGGCAGACGCTTGCTCAGGCAGATTTCTCTTTCATCGACACATATTACAATACTGCAACTCTGCTAAGCGGACATTTGGTACAGTTTCTGGAAAAGAGGCGCCACTTGAGTGATCAGGAATTGAACGAATCTAGTAAGCTCAAACACTCAGCCAGAATGATTCATTGCTGTCACAAGAATTGATGGCTCCAAAGCTGATTCTTCTACCTAATTTCACTAACCTGGTTCAGCCCATATTATGGTTTCACCTCCTAAAGATATCATACATTTGTCTAACTCACCAGGACGAAGGTGAGTTTCGAATTTGGGTCGGAACAATAACATTCAAATCACTCGGCGCACATCAGTATTTTATAGGCAAATATTGTGTTTTATTTAATCATCTCATGCCAAACAATTCGATAATGTCCCTAAGACGCAAATATTCTTCAATGTGCCTTGTTCTTTTCAGGACGTAGGCGATCATGGCCTTCCACGTCTTCCTATCCCTGGTGGCTCTTAGTACGCTTTCTCCTCATATATCACGCAACCCCCGTTTTGTCATCCACCTGCTCAGGCCCTTCAAATATATTATCAGCTGCTTTCTCTGTTTCTATTGCCGTCTATCTGGCCTGTGAGTATCCGCAGCATCCTTCTGTAGAACCACATACTGGAAGTGAAAGAGAATAAGAAGACATTTGTGAGGAGAAGTGGAAAATAAAAGAACAGTTATCCGAAAATCACATGCCAATTTGCATTGCACTTGATTTTTTGAAGATTGTAATAAAAAGGGGGGATGTGCCTTGTGGTGCAGTGGATATCGACTCAGAACTTAAATCGGAGGTGCCGAGTTCGAATTCCAGTTGAATTCCTTGCATTCACTTACACATAATTACCCTTTGGAAAGGTATTAATCCGTCTCTTCCCTCCAGTTATGGGTTAAATAATAAGACAGATTAGGTTTGATAGCCTTAGTCGGCAACCAGTCTACCGCAGAAAGCAATGGCAACCTACTGCGGTATAGTGTTCTGCCCAGTCAGTCATGTCATAATAGCAGGAAACATAAAGAAAGCTTCTATTGGTATAAAGTGGGGGATCAGTTTTCTATTGTTATGAAGTAATAAACTAATCCTCCACTATTTACTATGTCTTAATATAATGATATAATCCATCTCTTCTCTCTCCAGTTATGTGTTAAATAGTAGGGCAGATTGTTTTCCTTAGCCTTGGTCGGCAACTAGTCTACTACAGAAAGCAATGGCAACCTACTGTGGGATAATCTTCTGCCCAGTCAGTCATGTCTCTTTCGAGACATGATCGCCCAAAGCGTGTATCACGTATGGCACTTAACTGACTGAATTAGAAGAGAAGCAAGAGACCAGAAAGAAGTTCCAAGAAGCCGACAAATGAGAGAAAATAAATAGAATTAAACAGGCGGCTGCATCTTGTTCAACTGTAAAACAATGAGATTTAACTGCTAATCTCCTAGCACGTTTAAATCCGTGGAGTCGAGACACAAAGAACATGAAAATATTTGGAGAAAAGACAGATAGGAGTGATATCAGGTTGATAGGAAAGTGACAGATATCAAGATGCTAGGTCAGGACCGATAATATTACGATTAAGAAACAGGATTCAGATTCCTCCAATTATCGCTAAAGTGGTAGGGCAAACTGGTCTCTCTAGACTTGAGTGGTAGATAAAGAAAGGAACTCTTAAATCCAAATCATTAAAAAAAATTAACGAGAAACCACTCCAACATATTTTCCAAGAAATCCTGACAGTTTACAGATATTAAAAAGTAAAGGAAGCTGTGGTGAGCTGTTACCACATAGGACCAATATAGAATACAATTATATAGTTATATGGATACTATCTGATGTCTCGGGTTCCCGCTAGGTTTCTTGGACCACAAAACTTAGTAGGAAATTATTCTACATGCCTTGGCCTATCAGAATGTGGCCACCAGATGACTGCAGAATCTCTTGCTACTCTTCTGGAATATCTCCTTGTTTAAGTTGGTCAATAGAGCCATAATCTTTGTCTTCAGTTAATCTCTGGTGCTAAAAGAAGTTTTGATGGTCACTGCACCCCAGACATAATAAACAAGGGGGTTGCATTCTGAGTAGTTATATGATCAGATGTAAGGGTTGATGTGGTTGCAGAAATTGTCTGACGGCCATTACCTGGTTCTCCTGCTTCTGTGTCATTGTGCAGTTCTGTTGCCAGACATAGGACCTTCCAGCAGTCACCTCCTTGACTAATGGAAGCACTACCTTCTCAAGGCACTTAATGTGGGATTGCGTGTTGAGTCTGAGACACTCACCAACAAATTCTGGAGTTCTTTTCTTATCGGAACGATCAGAGTGAGTTTTCAGAGCTGCCTTGCTTTCGTAATCATAAGACACATCCAATTCTTTTCAAATTCTCTGCACTGTCCTAGGATTGACACCCAACCTCTTAAATGTTCGTATTGGAGCATCCGGCGCGAATGCCAAGTAGTACTGCATGCCGTTTCCAAATTCCTGTCGGAGTGAATTGCGTCATGGTGCTCTTTTTTTCACAAATGGTTCCTAACCCAACCTACTATACGTTGCGATTTGCAAGATCAGAAACAACGCGCATATGTGATAATCAGTCAGTCAGTTAAGTGCCATACGTGATACACGCTTTGGCCGATCATGTCTCGAAAGAGACATGTCTGACTGGGTAGCTGTCCTATTATTTAGCCCATAACTGGAGAAAGGAGACGGATTAATACCTTTCCCAAGTGTAATTGTGCGAATGCAAGGAATTCAACTGGAATTCGAACTCGGCACCCCGATTGGTCGTTCCGAGTCGATATCCACTGCACCGAAATACAAAATCGTGACAATTTTTTCCTCGCACGCTATACTGAGTTTGACCAACAAAAACAGAAAATTTAGTACAGTTTAATTAATCGTTATAACTTTTGTTACAAGTCATTTGAAACAAAAGCAAAGAATAAAAATTTAGTAGCTTACAACATGTGGTGTTCAAACTAAAAAAGTTAATTTTTTTATGTTCGTAAATGTTTTTTATCATATCAGTTAGTTAAGTGCCATACGTGATACACGCTTTGGCCGATCATGTCTCGAAAGAGACATGTCTGACTGGGCAGCTGTCCTATTATTTAGCCCATAAGTGCCATACGTGATACACGCTTGACATCGAAAGCGACATGACTGACTGGATAGAAGATTATCCCGGAGTAGTTTGCCATTGCTTTCTGCGGTAGACTAGTTGCCAACCAAGGCTAAAGAAAACAATCTGCCCTGCTATTTAACACATAACTGGAGAGAGAAGAGATGGATTATATTATATTAAAACGCAGTAAATAGTGGGGGATTAGTTTATTACTTCATAATAATAGAAAACCGATCCCCGACTTTATGCCCAATAGAAGCTTTATTTATGTTTCCAGTTATTATATAAAGAGACATGACTGAATGGGCAGAAGATTTTTTGCAGGAGAAATCGGTATCAGACTGGAGCTGCACAGTCTTCTATTTTCTGTCTTGATCGAGATCAAAAGTGTGTAGGGAGCCTTAAGGGTGCTGAATTATCAGTCGCTTAAGTGCCATACGTAATAAATGATTTGGGCGATCATGTCTCGAAAGAGACATGACTGAATGGGCAGAAGATTATCCCGCAATAGATTGCCATTGCTTTCTGTGGTAGACTGTTTGCCAGCCAAGGCTATAGAACCCAATCTGTTCTGTTATTTAACCCATAACCGGAAAGAAGGAACGGATTACTACTTTTCCCTTTTAAGTGAATGCAACGAATTCAACTGGAATTCGAACTCAGATCCCCGATTTGTCGTTCCGATATCCACAGCACCACAACGCACATAAAAGTTCCTGGTTTTTGTAGGGCACTTTGTAGATTGGTTGGCGTCAAAAAAGATGAATATTTATTCTGCTATATATTTAGATATGCTTGATAAAATACAATCTGCAATATTATCGGTCCCAACCTGGCATCTAAGTTGTAATTTCTTTCTCACCTCTGTTACGTATTTTCCCTGTGCTTGATCCATAAATGGCAATTGTCCAGATAAGATTTTCTTCTTTGCTTTCTCGACTTCGAGAATTTAATCATGGTGCTGAATTAACAGCTAAGACTCATCATGTTAAAACTGAAAAGTGTAACCGTAAGTTCTATTCTAATAGTTCCTTCTCTCGGGCTTTTGGCCTGGGGAACTCTCTTCCGGTTTTTCTATGCCTCCAGTCTGTGATAGAATTGGGTAAGAAATGGCTCGTAAATTTTAATGCTTCTAAAACGAAGCTGCTCTTCTTTAGCCGCCATAGAGGTATTTTCCTACCTTCCATCAGTATGGATCAGGCTAATCTTTCAGAAAGCAATACACTGCGCCTCTTCGGCCTCAATCTCTCAGCTGACATCAAGTGGAACGACAACATCGAATTAATAGCTAAATATACTGCTAGGAAGGTTGGGATTAGGCTTTCCTCTGTCTTTTTTTTTAATATTTTCATAGCTTCTGCTCTGACGAGCTTATCTCGCTGGTTCACCGTCTACATGAATTTACTCGAGCTACTAGATTGGCAACTAGGTCCTACCCTTTTATAGTAAAAAAAAGTCGAATGTAACCACACTCCTACTGTGTCAGTTTCTTTTCTCGCACTTTCCGCCTACGGAATTTCCTTCTGTATAATTACTTCCCTGATAGCTACAATTTCCAAGAGTTTAAGTGTAATGTCAATTCCTATCTTTCATCCCCTTGATTCCAGATTTTCTCTTGTTTTGTTTTTTTCCGACAGCTCCTGTACCTCTTTTATTTTATTCCCCCCCCCTCGATCCTCACATATTAACTATTGCGCAGCAGTGGCAATACTTCCTTGCTTGGGGTGAAATGATTATAAAAAAAAAAACAACCTTAAAAATGTAAATGCAACATCAATCGTCATCTGTCTCAGATTTTTTCACTCTGCGTTTTAGTGGCTTTATTGCCTTGTTTGTGATGCAGTGATAAAATGTCTTCTCCAAAAGCATTATCGCGAAACAAGCAAGACTCGGCTGGAATTTGATCTTTGATTGCCAATTACATTTTCAAAGCTGTTATCCGTCGCCTACCGATCCTCTAAATAAAAAAAGAAGGACATTCAGAAAGCAAACTCGTCGATAGGGGCCAGACTGATGACACAGAAAAAAGAAAATGGAAGTTTCGCGAAAGCGTCGTAATGATTCTTAAAGATGGCGAAGGTGACAAAGAGGAGGAGAAAAATAGGAAGTATAATCAATGACGACAACCATGGCGACCATAATGACGAAATTGGCTTCTTCGACGGAAGAGTAATTTGCTGATTCTGCAAGGTCAATCCATTTCGCTCCTCCCACTTCCCCCTCTGTGTGTGTGTGTGTGTGTGTGTGTGTGTGTGTGTGTGTGTGTGTGTGTGTGTGTGTGTCTGTGTGTGTGTGTCTGTGTGTTTACTCCCTCTTTATGACCGTGTGTTTGAATCGAACTTATAATAATCACCCCTTCTCCTCTCGTCGACTGGTGTCCTGGTCTGTGTGCGTCAGGCTCCGGTTGTCTCTAAATTATAACAAATTGATTTATATCTCTTTCTACTGCCAACTTCCAACTGCCCGCCATTTTCTTCTCAAAGAAATATCTTCTTTATTTTCTTTTTCTTTTTTTTTTTCTTTATGTTTTTTTTTTTGTCATTCTTTCTTTTAAATCTCCCACTCCACCCGCCAATTTTTATCAACAAGCCTCCATCCCAAATTTTGTCTTCCCTAGTCACAATGGCTCGTTACGAACTTCTCGACTAACAAAATGAATCATCCTCCCATTCATTTCCAAACGCTTAGCGATCCAACACACGCACGCAGGCGCAAACGTGTGCGTACACAGGCACCCACCCGTCCTCCCCGAAATAACACCCACGTGCGTTCATATCGCTATACATATTGCAGAGTGCAGACGAGCCTGCGAATCCTTAGGCGCAAATAACCGCGAAAACGTGCAATTGGCACGATGATGATATTATTATTATTATTATTATTATTATTATTATTATTATTATAGAAGCATTTACTCACGCTGACACAGTAGGATGCTAATATCTAACATATATTAACAGATCTCAAGTGGAATGACTATATAGAATCCATAGCTAAATCCGCTGCTCTCAATGTAGGACCAGAAAGTTTTTCCCCGTCTGAAACAATCCTGCACATATATAAATCTACCATCCGCCTTTGCATTGAATACTGTTGCCATATCTGGTCTGATATTCCTGCTATATACCTAGGTGTCCTTGACAAAATCCAACGGAGAATCTATAATGTGATAGATCCCGACTTGGCAGCTCACTTTCTCACCGGCTCAATGTGGCTTCCCTGTGTCTCTTCTATAAATAATTTCACGTATTCTGTTCCGATAAACTTAGCTCACTGGTGCCCCCTATATATGAATTTACTCGAGCCACAAGATTATCAACTAGGTCCCATGCTTTAACTATGAAACCAATAAAATGTAAACGCAAATTCTACTCGATCAGCTTCTTTTCTCGCACTTCTCTTCCGTTTATTTACTTCTCCGACAACTACAATCTTCACGAATTTAAATGTAAAGTCAATAGTCATCTCCTATCACACTAACTTTGATCCTCTCTCTCATGCTCCTTTCTCTGTTCACTCCACTGTTCTATAGAGGATGCAGGTTAGTGAGACAGGAGATGACTATTGACTTTGCATTTAAATTCTTGGAGATTGTAGCTGTCCGGAAAGCAAGTAAATGGAAGGGAATTCCACAGGCGGGAAGTGCGAGATATATATATATACACAGATATATATATGCATATATACACACTCATATACACTACCGACTATAAGTTTGGGACCACCCAAATATTTTCACAAAGTTTATAAAATTTCATTTTTAGCAGAATCAAATTCTCCGAGATTTTTTTTTGTTTTTTGTTATTCTTATGCAGATGTCAAGTAAAAAAAAAATATTTTCAACTTTAAAGTAAACATTTACTCAGTTTGCTTTTTGACTCCTCTTATTGTGATCAAGTTTTTGCCTATAATTCAGATTTATTCAGATATTATAATTACGGTATAATTTATTTATTTTTGTAAACCATATTACTACGGAATAAACGGCAAGGGAGAAACAGATTAGCATTGAAAAAAGAGCTCAGGTTGAAATCCTTTCGAAAGAAGGATATTCTAAACGTGTTATCGCTAAAAAATTAAGCCTATCAAAAAATGGCGTGCATTATTGCTTTCAACGACTTCGTGAAACTGAGTTAAATATTGACAGAAAAAGATCTGGTAGTCCCAGAGTAACACCTATTGTAGAGGATAGGCACTTGATCATATCTAGCAAGAGAAATAGAAGAAAAACCACCCCGGAATTAACAATTGAAATGAATTCCACTCGGCAACATCCAGTATCTGTTACTACTGTTAAGAGACGACTTCATTCTGCTGGGCTTAAAGGCTGTGTAGCAGTTAAGAAACCACTATTAAAGAAAGAGAATAAGGGTTGAAATTGATCGTACAGTTCGAAATGAACTTCCTAAAAATGAACAAATGTTGTTTAAATGCTTGCAGGATACTTGGAAATCACTTTCACCAACTTATTTTCATAAGTTATTAGAAAGAATGCCAAGGAATTGCTCTGCAGCAATAAAGGCTCGTGGTGGTTTCTTTGGTGAAAAGAAAATTTGAATTAACTTTAATTAAATTTGAAATTACTCTATATTAATTTTGGTTTAAATTATTGTACAGTTGTGAGCAACAATGAAATATATCTATATTTATTCTTCTAAGACAAAATTTATTTCTTTTTCTTAGAGATTAAATCTAAGTGGTCCCAAACTTATGGTTGGTAGTGTATATATATATATATATATATATATATATATAGTCATCCGCAGACAGATCTGTTTCGCTGTATCACAGCTCATCAGTACGGTTACAATTCCGATTGCATGTTAACCCAGGATTGAAACCCGACCGAATTGGCGTCAGTCGGCGATTCTACCTCTGACCTACGGGCGCTCGGTAGAAGGCGGCAGACATTTTAGCGTGTATATTATCATTATACAAGCCCAATAGCTGAGAGGTTCTAATTCATTGCTGAATGAACGATGTGTATATGCTAATGTAGCTACTGTTTTTCAAAGTCTACCATTCTTCCAGAGTGCTCAATCAGGGCGTGAGAGCGTAAATTCGTCATTCGCAGACAGATCTGTTTCGCTGTATCACAGCTCATCAGTACGGTTAGACTCCGATTGTTTACACACACACACACACACATATATATATACATGTATACACACACATATATATACATATATATATATATACATATATACGCACACACATATATGTGTGTGTGTGTGTGTGTGTGTGTGTGTGTGTGTGTGTGTGTGTGTGAATAAAGTCACGTGAGATTTAGAATTACTATCAACGTCCAGTGAAATCAGTGTGCAAATATTGGTCCTTTTCTACGGAAATGTAATTTAACATCGACGTCAAATATGTTCCCGACCCCGATTACAGATGAAAATGGCAGACAATACTTTTGCATGCTGTGAGACAGGGAGGAAATTGAAAACGCGTGCTATGTTTCCTTTTAAAACACCCAGCACGTCTTTGAGCCTAGAATCTCGGTCAAAAACAGGTTTTTAGATAATACTTTGCATACACTCACGTTTTTCGTTTATGAAAGCAAATATGAACACAGAAAAATAAAAGTTCGTTAAGATGATGACATCGATGTTAAAAAAAATGCATTTTTATTTTATTTTACGTTGCAGAAAACATCCTCATCGCATGGTGGTTAAAAAAGCTAGTTTTGCCGATTATGATTGAGAAAAGAGTTAGATCCTCACTGGGTGTCTCATACTGTTGCCTGAAGTATTAAGTATAATCGTCTTTGCACGAAACTTTATATTCTTTGGATTATCATTTTTCTTTTTGTACGCTATGTCCCTTCAAGACGTAGGCGAACATGGCCCTCCACATCCACCTATCCTTTGTAGCTCTTAACAGCTTTTCTCTCAGTATTTCTCTCAAATCCCGATCCGCCATTCATTTGCTCAAGTGCATCAAGTATGTCTGACGCTTCTTTTCCTTTGTCTCTTATTACCTCTAAAGCGAAAACGTGGTCAACCCCTGTTCATATAAGGCAACAGTACTCCATTTTGTTTTTGGCCTGATCTGGCTCTTGTAAAGGTAGAAGATGGAGCGTTAGAGGTAACCCACCACTTCTCCAGTATCTTTAGAAATGGAACGTATGTACGAGTTCCACTTGAGGTTTGAGTTTGTTTTTTTTAATCACATCACCCCAAGCAAGGCGGTAAGGCCACTGGTGTGCCGGGGGCTACGAAAGAATGAATAGATTGGAAAAGAGAAAGCCAGAAACCACGTCCTAAACAGGGAACAAGAAATGAGCCTCAACACCTGTTCAATAGACGTGGGTGGAGTGTAAACCGGGCGATAGTTCAGTCTATCTACTCCAATTGAAAAAAAAAAAAAAGAAAAGTGGAAAGATTGGAAAAGAGAAAACCGGAAACCACATCCTAAACAGGGAACAAGGGATGAGCCTCTTCACCTGTTCAATAGACGTGGATAGAGTGTGAACCGGGCGATAGTTCAGTCTATCTACTTCAATTGAAAAAAAATAAACAAAAAGAAAAGTGAAAAGATTGGAAAAGAGAAAGCCGGAAACCACATCCTAACCAGGGAACAAGGGATGAGCCTCTTCACCTGTTCAATAGACGTGGGTAGAGTGTGAACCGGGCGATAGTTCAGTCTATCTACTTCAATTGAAAAAAAAATAAACAAAAAGAAAAGTGAAAAGATTGGAAAAGAGAAAGCCGGAAACCACATCCTAACCAGGGAACAAGGGATGAGCCTCTTCACCTGTTCAATAGACGTGGGTGGAGTGTGAACCGGGCGATAGTTCAGTCTATCTACTCCAATTGAAAAAAAAAATAAGAAAAGAAAAGTGAAAAGATTGGAAAAGAGAAAGCCGGAAACCACATCCTAAACAGGGAACAAGGGATGAGCCTCTACACCTGTTCAATAGAGATGTGTTTAAATTTCTATAAATGCTCAAGGTACGGCACCCCCTACCAAGGGAACATCCATTCAACGTAATTAGTGATAGTTCAGGGTCTGATAGACGATCCCCGAACTCATTAGACATATTTTAAACCCCACCCCTACAAAAATATTGCATTGAAACCATTGGGATTAGAATTTCGCCTGAAAAGTTTTTTTTAATTCATTTAGCCTAATATCCAATATATTTTCTGTTCTATCATGCGACGTAATCTTGGTGACGTCATCTCATTAGCTATTCTCGCCGTTGCCTTTATCTCATCTCCCAGAATTCCTTCTTTGCTAATCGCTTCCTTTATGATGTTAGCGTTGATGACTAAACTCTTCGCCAACGTGCAGGTTCAGGACTAGAAGCTTCCAGTTTTGGCAAAACCTGTCCGTAGTCAGTTATTCTCTATCGCCGTTTGGCTTTGAAAGTGTTCGGGGCGTAAGAAGTTTAGAGTAAAAGAAAGTACTGATGACATGAATGTGCTAGGAAGTGGCCTACAGACTTGATTTTATGACCTTCTTCTGCGGCACATATGCAGAATCCAGTTATGAAAGTGCAACGGACTGCCACTAACTCTTGTTATAATTTCGAGTGGCGCCCTCTGTAGCATGTCTGTCATGCGTAGCCCTCGTCATCGGTTGGTTTAACCGTTGAGACCTGTTCTAACCATCATCCACTATTTTTACCGTTGGAGCCTTTAGCTTAGTCTGTGTTTTGTCTTTGACCTTGCTGCCAAATGAGCACTTCGGCGTGGTGTAATGGTTAGCAAGCTCGTCTCACTAGAATCATTATAACTAAGTAATGAGTTCAATTCTCACTGGGTACCCCTACTTTCGGTCGTGTGTCACGTCTAAGCTACGCTTAGAAAATCACCTTCCTCTAGGTTTGGGGGTTGGACGCTGGGCTAACAACCCTGCTCCTTAAAAAAACAGTTTGTTACAAAAACAGCAAAAACGCTGTCCTACACTCCATTGGATGTAACGGAAACGTTTATTTGTATTTATTGCTGCCAAATGTGTCCCTACCAGTGGTTTAGAACTCCCGGCGGTATCGCTCTCAGAGTTAGTGGACCTTAGCTGTTTTAAGACAAATATTTCATACAGTCTATCTCATCAGCAATTTGAAAAGATTGTTTTTCTCAATGAAATTATACTCGGCAATTTCTGCCAAAATACATCTTTTGCATATTTGCATATAAAATTGACACCAGCACGCTTTGTTAGCAAATTTTAAAATTAAATGTATACAAGTAAATGTCATGTTGATCGCAGTGAAGTTCACCACTCAACAAAATGGCGTTCTTTGTCGACAATTGCATGACAACTGATATCAAAACAAACGCTCTCCCAAAGAACACTCATGTTTTTATTTAGTACGATCCCTGAACACTGATTGGATAATATTTCTTCGTAAAATGAAAGAAAAAACAGTTTTATTCAAAATTTTCTTCCTTGATCTAAAACTGCCTGACAAACAAATCTTGATTAATTTGTTTCTACGCCTTATCAAACTTTTCCAGTTTATTTAAAGCCAGAAAATATTTTTATATTCTAAGGATTTTTTAGATAATGACACAAGTGAAAATAATTAACCCACTGCTGGTGGGAAAGGAGCTGGATTCATTCCTTTCCCAATAGGATATGTGCGTAAGTGATTATAACGAACCCAAATATCCGAGCCATTATTCCTTATACCAACCGCACATAGAAGCTTAGAGCAGCTGATATTCCCAAGTTGTCACCCATCTAGTTATTAACCAGACTCGACGTTGCTTAACTTCGTTTTCAATGTGATATGGCCGTAAGCCCAAATAAATTTGATTTTTCATGCGTATATATTTCATTTACGCTATTCACTTTCCCGTTTCTTCCAAATCGTTCCTGTACCGTTATGGTGATACCGACCGAACAAAAGCGAAGGACCGGATGTTTGCACCCTCACAACCAAAAAGCAAATGACCAAAACTCGACGGTGCGCAGATGGATTCGCGCAGATGTTCCAGTTGAAAAATAGAAATTAATTAAATATTAAATTTCCGGTTCGCGAGCCTACGCGAATTTTATTTATCGGTTAATGGGAAGCCCAGAATCAAATACGGCTATGAATTCCTAAATGATCTGCTGCGATTCAAAAAGTCGAAATAAAAAGCCGATACAGAAAGCAGACAGACCGACGCAGGCCGACACACACGGACTGACTCGAGAGAAAGAGGAGTGTAAGCAGTATCCCCTTGACCTAAGTCAAGCGGCTTACTATCCTAGCCTCCCGTCCCTCTCCTCTTATCTTTCGCTGTCTCAAAACTACATACTGACCTAAGGAGCGAATACATCAAAGACATTCCTTACTTACAACGCCCCCACATTCCTAAGCATTAATACTCTTTTCAGCATTTTGTTTCCATGAACATTTTAATGTCCGTTGGACCTATACTTCAAGTATTACTTTAATTGTAAAAATCTTAATTGATATGTTTATATATAAAATGTTATTTTTCAATTCAATTTGCTTTCTTGATCTATAATCATTTTATGACTTATAGTGGGCTATCTACAACAAGGCCAATTTCCGTCAATTTTCAACAATACACAACTATCCTTCACTAGAACGGACTCTCCACTATAAACAGGAAAAGAATGGATAACACACTATACCGTAAGAAGTCGATAATAAAAATAATCTTACAATTTTCTCTATTCCAAATCTGATATTTACACTAAACTTTCCTGCAAAAAATTGAGACTTTCCTTAACATCGCTTTCTTAGAACCGTACACATAAACGCACTTTTGCAAGAACTACTACGAACTCTTGATACCCTTAACTCTTTACTACTGTTTCTCATTGAACGTTTAACTTCTATCAATTCATGTTATTCTTTTCCAATAATAAATTTCTATTTAAACATACAAAAGTTATACTTTTATTCTTCCATACCTTCCAAGATCCAACCTTCTGATGATAGCGAATAATCCTAAGCTGCAGGGAGTTCGACACAAGGCCAATTTAATAAACATTAACCGTCTCCCTATAACTACAAGAACCACAAGCTTAGGCCTTGTACGGCGTTGCAAGCCACTTGCTACTCTATGGCTATTTCTGTGGCAAATGTGAAAACTCACACCATTCTCTACTTTTATCAGTTTAAACTTTTGGATAATCTTGCAAACCTTAGGCTCATCTCTCGCTATTTCCATGGCGAATGTTCAGATGAGCTCCATTAGTTTGATTCATTCAGATTTTTACAACTATGCTCATTCCATGCCACTGTAACGGAGTCGAATTACCTATATTTTTTTCAATATTTCATTTGTAATAAAGAAGTTCCATACAGATACACTTTTCCTGAGAACTGTTATTTTGTAGGACAAACTTCTGAGTGGATGTTTCCCAGAACATTGCAATTTTAACCTCTTGCATGTCAAGAGTCATCTGTCCTTATAATCTTCATTTTCTTCTTTCCCAATTACATTCAGTGACATTCAACCCCCAAGAGCTTCTTCAATGTTGTTTTAGATTCTTCTTCTTCTTCTTCTTCTTCTTCTTCTTCTTCTTCTTCTTCTTCTTCTTCTATGTGCCTTGTTTTTTCTGGACGTAAGCGATCATGTCTCTCCACGTCTTCCTATCCCTGGTAACTCTGAGCACACTCTCTCCTGTAACACCACACAACCCTCGTTCTGTCATCCACCTGCTCAGGCCCTTCAAATATGTTATCCGCTGCTTTCTTCTGTCTCTTCTTCCCTCTATCTGGCCTTTTAGTATCAGGTTCTCCAAGCCCTCCTTCCTCATTGCATGTCCCAGGAACTTTAGTTGTCTCTTCCTGATGCTCAGTATTACTTTCCTTTTCGTTGCCATTCTTTCCAACACCTCATCATTG
The DNA here is from genome assembly GCA_037127315.1 of Ascarosepion bandense. NCBI lineage: Eukaryota > Metazoa > Mollusca > Cephalopoda > Sepiida > Sepiidae > Ascarosepion > Ascarosepion bandense. The sequence continues at coordinate 1,660,667 of JBBBDQ010001026.1, read as the reverse complement.
CTCACAGGCTCGGTCCATGATATCCGCAGCATCCTTCTGTAGAACCACATTTCAGCTGATTCAATTTTTTCCTTCAGCTTCGGTGATATTGTCCAACATTCACTCACGTCTATTGAACAGGTGAAGAGGCTCATCCCTTGTTTCCTGTTTAGGATGCGGTTTCCGGTTTTCTCTTTTCCAATCTTCTCACTTTTTTTTATTAGAGTAGATAGACTAAACTATCGCCCGTTTCACACTCCACCCACGTCTATTGAACAGCTGAAGAGGCTTATCCCTTGTTTCCTGTTTAGGATGCGGTTTCTGGTTTTCTCTTTTCCAATCTTTTCACTCCTATGTAGCTCCCTGCACATCAGTGGCGTTACCGCCTTGCTCGGGGCGATATGATTAAAAAAAATAAAATAAAATATCATAATATAATAAACAAGAAAAATATAATGTATTATTAAAATTAAAAATAATTAAAAAAATCATTTGAGACTTTCCTTAACATCACTTTCTTAGAGTCGTCCGTTTACTCCGACATCAGCATTCATATTTTTTACATATTTGAACCACGGAGGAGGACTTTCAGCGGGCAGGAAAAGAAGAAGAAGAGAGGTCCTTCGGTTTAGTTGCTTCCCCGGCAGCTACAATCACCAAAAATTTTAAAAGTAAAGTCAATAGACATATCCTATCTCACTACCTTGCATCCTCTCTGTCTCATGCTCCTTTCTCCATCCACTTCACTCTCATCAGAATTCTCGTCCTTCTCTTACCCACTTTCTGACACCCCCTATAACCTGTCACTCTTTTTCATAACTTTTCTCCTATGTAATCCTCTGCAAAACAGTGACAGTAAAATGCCTTGCTTGGGACGATATGATTATAAAAAAAAAGTCAACTCCTATCTCACTAAACTGCATCCTCTCTCTCTCTCTCTCTCTCTCTCTCTCTCTCTCTCTCTCTCTCTCTCTCATGCTCCTTTCTCCGTTCACTTCACTCTCATCAGTATTCTCGTCTTTCTCTTACCCACTTCCTGACACCCCCTATAACCTGTCACTCTTTTTCATAACTTTCCTCCTATGTAACCTCCTACAAAACAGTGGCAATAAAATGCCTTTCTTGAGGCGATATGATTATTAAAAAAAATTGATTGCACAATGGAAAAGGTATTAATCCGTCACTTCCCTCCAGTTATTGGTTAAATAACAGGACAGATTAGGTTCTATAGCCTTGGATGGCAACCAGTCTACCGCAGAAAGCAATGGTAATCTACTGCGGTATAATCTTCTGTCCAGTCAGTCATGTCTCTTTCGAGACATGATCGCCCAAGCGTGTATCACGTTTGGTAGTTAACTAACTGACTGAACAAAGAAAGCTAACGCGAAACAAATAAAAGCAATGTATTAGCAACCTAGTTTCATTTATTGAGTAGAATTTTGCTACACAACTCTCAGCGACATTTATCTGACATCTGGAATAGTTTATTAAATTTTACCCAATAAAAACTGGATAGCCTCTCAAGATAAACGTTTACAACCAGGGCCGAATTAAGACTCCTAAACTAAGGAAATTATAGAGCTTCTTCAGGTGGAGCACGTGTTTAACTTGCCAGCACTCATCTTTAATATTTTTTACTCAAAATATTTTTTAGCAACATTTACATACTTTGAAGAAACATTAACGAAACATTTTTAAATAAACTAGAATAGATCTCTTTTGTTTAACAATAAAATATTCTTTAAGAGAATAACACGTTTTTACTATTTATCCCAAACCAAAATAGCACATATGTACTTGTTCGGGCTGTTCTCCTCGTCTTTTTTCTATATTTACTACATTTCGGCTGTTATACGCTCTGACCTTCATCAGGTCATTGAGATTTTGAACTGAACCCTTCATTTTGCTTACAGGGGTAGATTGTTCATGACCATGAGTCATACCGCTTTCAAATACCTCAGTATCAGTTATCTACCTTTTATTCAATTCTTTAATTGTAGCAAGGTATTGAAATCACAACTCTATGGGTCAAGTCACTGGAGCCACCCAACGCTTTTATATACGGGGCCATGTGTCTTTAAAATGGCAAAAAAGACGAGAACAACAGTCCGAACAACGTAAACAGACTAAATAATTACAATACCTTATCTCAGAAATATAGACAAATATTAAAGGTGAATATTGCAACAAAGATGAGTTTGAGCTTGAGTCTTGTTTAACGACATATTATGTGGGTTATTTAATGCCAAAATGTTGGGCTTTTAAGATATTTTCTTTTAATGTCCAATTATAGTGAGAAGGTTGATTTAGTCATATTTTGATTAAAATGTTGTTGGGGTTTTTTTGTTTTTCTTTTAAAGAAAACTGAAGATATCTTCTACTTTTGTATTCAAAAATGTATTGCTGGTAATAATTCTTTCCTTCAAAAATGTATATTTTTACTATAAAAGTTAATTTTTATTTTTGTGGTGTTTTGACCCCAGTTTTGCGGTTAACTCTTTGCCCATAGCTGGGACCCTAACAGGTGCTACCACTCTGGGTCAGGGTGGACCTGGGAACAACAGAAATTAAGAGGTGGTTACATGCTCCTCACAACCTCAAAATCAGAGGCCTTGCTGCCGGATGCAGTTTACCATCATACCCAGAACCAGCAACAAAGATAATGACAGCAGTTCGAACAAAGAAAATAATTTAATTAATTACAATACAACATCTTAAAAATATAGACGAACGAACTATGTTATTTTTAATCTACATTATGATTATTATAATAACCCTGCTACTCCAACAGCTTCTTTTCTCGCGCTTCCCGCCTGTGGAACTCCCTTCCACAAGTCTGCTTTCCCGACAGTTACAATCTCCAGGTGTTTAAATGTAGGGTCAATAGACACCTCCTATCACACTAACTCCCAACTATTCTCACAACACTCTCATCTACCCAACCCTCATTCTCGGTATCCTCACCCGCCTATCACCCACCCTCTGTTATTTCCTATATTTAATCAGCCTTTCTCCACTCTACGTAGCCCTCTGCACAGTAGTGGCAGTGACATGCCTTGCTCGGGGTGAAACGCTTATAAAAAAAAAAATAAAAAAAACAAACTTAATAACTTTTCAATTTCTTTGTATTCTAATGTACGTGATGGTCGCAAAAGCGATAACTATTAAAATTTCCTATCAATCTAAAA